>JZKD02S1592448.1:0-10173 GCA_000966675.3 Picea glauca
AGAGAAGAAAGAATTGGTTTTTCTCAATTCCACTCTTTTACAATAAATTACCATGTAGATATTGAGAGGATGTTCAATGATCTAGTATTTGGAGCAGTGTAAACTATAGTTGGGGGTGTTGAAAATTACTTGATATCGACATCTACTCCAACAAAATTCATTCATGGACATCGATATAGATCCCCAATGTGTGGATTTTTTCTTGTTATGATTGTTTCTCTATCTTTCATGGCATGGTCAGTTCACTAACGGAGAATGGAGAAATTTTCCAGTACTTATTGTTGAGAAGATACTTAAATGAACTCAACTTCAATATATTCACATGCTTTGGCTTGAGTACATCTCTAGTTTTTTAAATTATTATTTATTTATTGATGAAAGTAGTGAATCAATTTTAATTTATTGTGCTTCTTATGATATGTATGGTAGTTATAAGACAAATGCACCTTTTATTAAGATAATCATTCATAATCTATGAGTGAACTTACCTGGTTTGGTTTGCTCACTTCTAACATAGACATTACAAGGGAAGATGTTATCTCATGGAAGGGGTGAGGATCTGTAAGGAAAAGGATGATACTATGATGAATCCTTCCACTTAAGATGATATCCATAGGATTTGACCTTAAGTACCACTATTTTTTGTATAGTCATACTTGCGTGCCAACCACTCTAAAAGGGTATTATTCATTATCAACAACCTATCTACATCCTGCTTAAATATGCTCTACCCAATAATTAACTGCAACAAATGTTTGAAACTTGTTCTCTTTACATTCAGAGAGACCACACAAACCCTAGATAGAAACAATATTGCATGGTTAGAAGTCTTGCAATTCTGCTAGAAAAGTATCAAATTAAGGTTGCAATTCTAGTTGAAAAGTATCAATTTTTGAAGTTTTGTGCAAGAGATCAATGTTTTTGAATTAGTTTCATGAAACGTCCTTTGAGAAAATAGTGAAGTAAGGTGTGATCCATGTTGATTGTTCTTTGTTCATGGTTCTATGTATTTGTTATGAATAATCCCACATGTATAACAATTTTTAGATAAAGGTGGTTAATGATGCATTGTTGTAACAAAAGCTTTGCTAATATATATGTTTCTTTGGGTTGCAAGTCCTTGAGTTGATGCCATATCATCCTCAGCTCTTAGAAGTAGCCATGTTATGCCTTGTGGGCCCTCTGTTGTTGGTTAAATATGTCATATCATTTCGCCCCCCCTATGGTTTGTAGTCATGATACTTGTGATGTAGCTATGGATTATGGTTGTAAACTATATGATACTTGATCCATTAGCAATTATGTTGGAAAAGTATCAATTTAAGGATGCAAGGTAACCTTCCATATTAAATATTAGACCAGACCCTAAACTAAATAGTAACTGACATCCACCAACACTATTTGTATGACATTAATTTAATTTAATTGCATATTAGCCTATATTTTTTAATAAATATCCAAAAAATTGAAGTAGCAATGTGAGATAATTTCTACATATCTTTGAGTTAATTTGTGGATATATGTGTGAGTTCTCCCCACCATAGATTGGATACAATGGAATCACAAATAATCTTTCAAATGCAAAGAAATAATGTCCTCCAAGTTGACTAAGAGGTCCACAATTCACCCCTAAAAAAAAATTCATCATCACCACTTAGGAATTTGTATACTTACAAAGTTAAAGAGTTTTGTCACCTTGCTTCCAAACTTCTCCTAGCATTGTCTCAAATTTCAAACTCTTGTAACCGAATAGTGAAATATATTGTAAAAGGTAACAAGGGAACCATGAATAATGTTTATTTGTTAGTTAAAAACAATTATGTCATAAGAAAACTTACCCGAGGTAAAAGCACCACATGTACAAAAAAACATTAAAAAAGATTTAGACAAAACATGACCTGACTAAGTTATCAATATGTTACAATCTCCAACAACAAGAAAGCCACATAAAGTGGTATAGTGAATCTTAGAAAAAAAAGCAATAGGTTATATGTCCCCACGTGTGTAAGATAAAGAAGACAAGCCAACGATACGTAATTAAGCAGGTCCTGCAAGTAAAAGATGCATAATTACAATTAGATGCAATATATGAAGCTCAAAATATGATTGAAAGACATGCAAGTGGTAGAAATATTACAAATTCTATATCAATCAACTTGTACCCTGATTCTGGTAGCAAGAACACAATTTTTTTGTTTTGTTATGACATCAACTACCATAAATTTCCCCTTGTAAATTCCAACTTATCCACTCGTTCCATGTTTGGAAAGGTTCCTAATGTGTTTCTTATATATTTTCACATAAGCTATGAGTTTCACTCTCATATCCATATTCTTTAGATATTTCATAAAGAGATTTATAATGTCACTCTCCAAGTCCTGTAGTAAAGTAACATTGGTTTTACATTAATTGGGTCAACAAGAAAAACCAAGAGAGAAATTGCAAGTAGAAACCACGTTGATAAAAACATAATAAAAATATAATAAATAAATAAATTTGTGTAGCCAAAGTAGATCGCCTAAGACACTTGGAACAATGATGCTTATTCTTTAGTATTAAAAATGTTCAACTTATATTGTAAGTCAACATCAGTTGCACATAGAGAGGTCTAAGAATCATTCATCCATAGGTGAAAATATGATGATAGAATCACTATGAAGTATGCTTATAAGGCAAAAATGCCATCAAAAAAATTTGTTCAAGGAATGTCGATGTGTGACACTAGTTAATAAAGTGTGTTTCATAAGTTTGTGTTTGGCCTATAGAATCTCTTTTTACAATGCTACAAATTCTCGATCAAAATACATGCTCCTCTCCATTACTCCAAAAAAAAAACATTTCCTTTTAGATCTAGGTTCCCTTGACAAGTCATTCATGGGTGATGTATAAGACAAAATGTCTCCTCTCCAACGATAATAACTTTTGCTATAATAGCAAAGTCAGATTATGACCCTTGTTTCATCACCCAATTCATCATATGACAAACACTAGACATAAAGAGTGGTATGGATGGTAAACTTTGTAAGCATGTTGTGATCTTTTCAGAAATTAAAAATAAAAAATAAAAAATCATGTTGTGAATCGTGATGTTGCATGGTTTTGAATTGCATAAACATTTATGTTGGGTAGTGAAATTTATATAAAACTTCTTGAATGAACTCTGCAATATCAACATATTAATGCAATGATAAGATTTTCTCAACACCACTGCATAACGTCACCGATATCCTAAGAGGGTAACTAATAGAAGTCATTTGTATAGCCCACAAGCACCTTTAAATCATGATTACAGACCTGAAAGAGGTCGCATTTTTTTAAAATAATGGTTCTCATAAACCACATCCAAAGGTGAAGGTGGTAAATATCAAAAACAATCTTTGAAAGGTGACTTACTTGTGGAAGTGTCAACTACCATATTGTAGGAATTTAGGTAAGATGGATGTAGCTCAAGTTATTATCTTTTGGACTTGGATGGTTTTGATTATAGCCTCTCAAAATATGGACTAGTGTCTTGTTCAACACTCTTTTTTTTCCATATATTTGGGAATGGAAGGTTGTGGATCTTTTTAGATTCTTGTGCATTTCCATAATAAGTTATAAACCATCATAATAATATATGAACTGACATTCAAATAGAAGAGACAAAAAAGAATAATACTAATTTATATTATTAGTATATCTTACATATTGAAAGAGAAACATGCTTATCTGATCAATTAGACCACAAAATAATAAAAATGTATCACATTCAATACACAATGTAGTATGGAAATAGTAAGTTTCAATTCTTTTTTGTCACAGCTTGAGAAAAAGAGTGTCATATTTATTTTTATTATTAGTCCATAATGACTCTCATGAACTTTGCTATGACTATCTGTAATGCTACAAGAAACCCCTTGCCAAGTCATTTTATGATCATTGCCTCTAACCTCAAGGATATAGTTAATTTGTTTAACTTTATCATCATCTCCCATGAAATGTAGAAAATCTATATATACAGGAGATTTTCCCAATTGAAATTATTCAAAATGTAGACAAAAGTATTTCCCAAAACAATTGAATACCTGCAAATGGAACAACTGATAAACATCAATGAATATACTCCCCAACATGCAAAGCAAGAAATAAAGAAAACAAGAGTCCAGATTCCAAATGACTACTCACATGTCATGGAAAAATAGCACATTTTGACTTTAGAAGTGTATCAACTCAAAAAAGAGAAATTTTGTTACAAGGATGACATATTAACATTCCACTAACACTCAAAAAGTGACCAAAAAAGAGATGGTGTTTTTCACTTTAGGTGAGGTTGTTAGACCTACTTCAAAATTAGATTTTTCTTATGAATTGTCTAGATTAAAGATATATCAAAACATTGCAAAGACAAGCATCATACCATCAACAATAAATAAAGTAATCATTTTGTAGTTTGTCCTGTCATAAAACCCTCAAACAATGACCCTTTAAACAAAATCAGACTTAGCAATCTAATATTTTATGATATGCAATGGATATATGTAGGTGGATTCAAATAGATTAGTTCCTAATCCTTTCCCAATATTTGGGAAATGGAGTAAAATCACTTTAATCCTTGGAATATTTGATTAAAGACAATATTCAACCAATGAAGATTCTCAACACATTAGTCCTCTTTAGTTATAACAATTTTGCAAATTTAAATTCCAGAGAGAATACTAAGATCATAAATATGCGGTATTACTTTTGTTATATTCTTGTTTCATCACATAACATCAAATTCTAATATATGAAGTAAAAGACAAATTTCTATTAGGAGAGAAAACCTAGGTACATAACATAATCTAGATCTGAAATTAAGGGTTTTTGAGAGGACAAAGGAGTCAATTACAAAGATTTACAGGTGGAAAATCACCAAGTTTATTGGTCACTGATATAGGATTAAAATGGGAACCCATTGTGTACCAAAAAATTGTTGTTTTTATCCCTTCCCGTACATGCTTTAAATTAATAGAAGGTCTCAAAAAGTTGGAAAATCTGGTCACTAGTTATTGGTTGTCTTGGTTTTGTTAAGGATTTGTGGCTATGGTTCTATTTGAAAATAACATATAGTGGAAATTCAAAAACTACTAGATGGGAGAGTTTACCTTTAGTGGAATGGATTATTAGACATGATAATGCATATCAGTAGAGATATGGGAAATATTGGAGCTACATCGGTCCCGTGGGAGGCTTTGTATGGAAGAAGAGGATGTTTCTTCCCTCATCCTACAAATACTTGTCATATACTTAGTAAACAAAGTGATAATGCATTAACGAATGATATGTAAAAGAGTTAAAATTGTAGCACATGTCAAACCTAGAAAATCACCGATTAGAGAGTCATCATCTAATGGAGCATGTTCCAAGGGAGGAATATCACTAGAAGAAGCTCCTATATATATAATATAACAATGCAAAATTCATTAGAATCCATATTGGAATATAAAATAATACAGACTTGAAACATAGATTACATCAATTGGGAGTCCCACTAAATGTACCTGTAATGGTAGGAAAACTAGAATGACATTACATTTGTCTATGTCCTTGGATTGAAGCCACAATAGTGGATATTTGAACCCATACAAACATCCACCTATTGCTCCATTAAAAACATGGTGATGTCTATATATACTAATCTTAATATATTGATCTCACCACTCTACAAAACTCACCTGGGACAATATAGGATGCATTGTTGGAAAGAGGACGACCCCACTTGTTGAGGTGTGGAAAAAGAAATGGTTCATATTCAGATGCATAATTAGTTTCCAATATACCACTTCTATTTCTTCTTTTATTTTTCTCTTTAGGGATAAGGAATCTCTTCTTCCTCTTCAAAGATGTCTCAAAATCTCCCAACCCAAGAGTGAAATCATAATCCATAATGTCAATATTGTTGGCATCATCTAACATTTTTTTTACCACACCAATCAACTGTTAGGTATTGCTTAAAGTGGTAGGAGGACTATTTCAAAAAAACTATATGTAGCCAAACAAATCATGTCTATCCAATTCATGTCCCTCGACATCTTGACCAACATTGTCTCCAGACATAATAGTTGTTCTAGCATCTACATCAAGGTTGGGCACCTCTATAATTATCTTAGGAGGGGAATTGAATGAATCGGGTGTTGCATCCTGGTCCAATAAAGGGTTTGAATCCCCTAAAGAAGAATACAACCAATCCACCTTTATAGCATGCTTACAAATGTTGTCTCAAATATACCATGGGAAATCACAAGCTATAAAATTGGCATGATACCATGTGACAAGATATTTCTTATTCGGCTTAGTTTGACTTCTAACCCAGTAAGTGTGAGATATACTCTCATGAGGTTTGCAATCACTACCTGGAATTATTCTAGCCTTTTCTATTGATGATTCAAGATGCTTCTCTTTCTTGTAGTTGTTCAAATACCCTCCTTTTTTCAAAATTTCCTTGAACCAATAACACGGTTCAACATTTTTCAAGAGGATATAGAACAACCAATCCATCCTACGAGCACATTTATTTATTTGATCGGATAGAAAGTTTGTCTTCAAGTAACTATGGTATGACTAAACAACATTGTTTGTCTCCTGATTTGCATGGGGAAAATATCAAAATCCTTTGACTCACATCCCTAAATATAAAAAACCAATTTAGTGGATATATCTCATGTTTATGAAACACAAAAATTAAAAAAAAAGAACGAGTATGTGAACTTACTAATCTTATCACCAACAACACAATTCTTCTAAAAATAGTCCAAACAATTATCTTCATTTGCAAATTTTTTGAAAAAACCTTCGAGCATTACCCACTTCATATTTGGAACAATTCTTCATGATATAACCTAGCTCATTAAACATCTCTTTCGATTTTTCTGGACTACTGGCCAACCATTTCACATTTTTTAGCCATGCCCTTCGTACATTGCAAACACACAAGATCACTTCGCTCCTTGTGATCCTCNTTGAGGTGTGGAAAATGAAATGGTTCATATTCAGATGCATAATTAGTTTCCAATCTACCACTTCTATTTCTTCTTTTATTTTTCTCTTTAGGGATAAGGAATCTCTTCTTGCTCTTCAAAGATGTCTCAAAATCTCCCAACCCAAGAGTGAAATCATAATCCATAATGTCAAGATTGTTGGCATCATCTAACATTTTTTTTACCACACCAATCAACTGTTAGGTATTGCTTAAAGTGGTAGGAGGACTATTTCAAAAAAACTATATGTAGCCAAACAAATCCTGTCTATCTAATTGAAGTCCCTCGACATCTTGACCAACATTGTCTCCAGCCATAATAGTTGTTCTAGCATCTACATCAAGGTTGGGCACCTCTATAATTATCTTAGGAGGGGAATTGAATGAATCGGGTGTTGCATCTTGGTCCAATAAAGGGTTTGAATTCCCTAAAGAAGAATACAACCAATCCACATTTATAGCATGCTTACAAATGTTGTCTCAAATATACCATGGGAAATCACAAGCTATAAAATTGGTACGATACCATGTGACAAGATATTTCTTATTGGGCTTAGTTTGACTTCTAACCCAGTAAGTGTGAGATATACTCTCATGAGGTTTGCAATCACTACCTGGAATTATTCTAGCCTTTTCTATTGATGATTCAAGATGCTTCTCTTTCTTGTAGTTGTTCAAATACCCTCCTTTTTTCAAAATTTCCTTGAACCAATAACACGGTTCAACATTTTTCAAGAGGATATAGAACAACCAATCCATCCTACGAGCACATTTATTTATTTGATCGGATAGAAAGTTTGTCTTCAAGTAACTATGGTATGACTAAACAACATTGTTTGTCTCCTGATTTGCATGGGGAAAATATCAAAATCCTTTGACTCACATCCCTAAATATAAAAAACCAATTTAGTGGATATATCTCATGTTTATGAAACACAAAAATTAAAAAAAAAGAACGAGTATGTGAACTTACTAATCTTATCACCAACAACACAATTCTTCTAAAAATAGTCCAAACAATTATCTTCATTTGCAAATTTTTTGAAAAAACCTTCGAGCATTACCCACTTCATATTTGGAACAATTCTTCATGATATAACCTAGCTCATTAAACATCTCTTTCGATTTTTCTGGACTACTGGCCAACCATTTCACATTTTTTAGCCATGCCCTTCGTACATTGCAAACACACAAGATCACTTCGCTCCTTGTGATCCTCTTTCCACATTCAATTCATTTTAGGTGAGACAATTTTCAAATAAATCCAAGTTGTTGTTGGATTACTGAGAGGCGGGGTGAATCAATAATAGAGAAATTTAATCATTTTTAACCATAAAACGCAAGTGTTATATCAATGTAGCATTATCATCCAATAGTTTCAAAGTAAACAATAATGAACAAATGAACAATCATACACATACATAGTACACCAATGTTTTTACGTGGAAACCCAAAGCGGGAGAAAACCACATAATTCTTTTTCTTATATGTCTTTAAGAATTACATTCATTGGAAGCACCAACTTCCTTTGTTTTCCAACTGCAATAGGAAGGAGGATCTAACCCCCTAGTTTCTCAAGCGACAACTTGCGGGAAGCTCCAACTCCCCAATTCTCTGGTTACAACCAGAAGGAGGCTACAACCCCCTATGTTCTTCGGATACAACAGGAAGGTGGCTACAACCACTTTTCCTTTCCCTATCCAACCGCTCTATCATAGAAGCAGAATGATGGAACTATTGTCACACTATTACTGTGAGATATACTGTAGTAAACCGGTACCAATCAACCTACACCAAACATGTAACAACCTATACCAAAAACTTGTGCCAACATGTACCTCAACCTGTACCATAAACAAATGCATCAACCATGCACCAAACCTGTACAAATAACCTATCACAATAACATGTCCAAACAACCTATCACAACAACCTATCTTATCAATCGTATCAACCAAATCAGATCTACTCACCAAGATCAATCACCAAGACAACTCTCAACCATATTCACAATATCACCAATATGTTCATCAACCAAGCATAACACAACAACTCATAATCATCACCAATATCAATATGTGCTTCTAATAATATACCAAGACAAGTATGCTACATCATCCATAAACCATGTGTCAACAATACTACTAACAAGTGCTTCCAACCATGTACCAAGTATGTATCAATCATGCATATACTACTCATCAATATGTACCAACATCATCAACTATACACCTCATGTATGTGCCAAATCATCAACTACTTGTCTCAACCATGTAAACAACATGTACCTCAACCAAAATCCCTCATCAACTTCATCATACAAATCCGATTTATAACTCTATAATATACTTGGTGTATATGATCACATACCTGCAAACCTTCCCTAACTTTAACAACAAGAGACTAGCTTTTTCATCAAACTTTACTTTAGTGTCACATGACTAATTTTGGATTAGTCAGCAACCATAACTTGAAATAATCATAACTATGTACCTGTAATGAATAAAGATATAAAAATATTACACAATTTTCTTTAGTGTCTTTAATGCAATTCATCTAGGTTTCACTGCTTGGAACCTCTCAGAAAAGGAGTTATAGAAAAAATGGCATACCTTGTTGAATTCTGGCTTATTCTAGAGAGTGAACTTGAATAGCATTCCCCACAAAGAATATTTGTTGTATGGATATGAAAATGTTACACAGAATAACATAGACTGTACTCTAACCAATTCATTTTTTCTTACTAATTTTGGATCTGTTATGAAGAAGTTATGACGTTTTTACTTGAAACACTTGTTTTAGACTAGTTTCAAGACTAGTGACAAACCCTATTTTCCATGGAGTGTAAGTCCAAAAATACAATGACCCATAAGATGAAATTTTTATCACAGCTACTTGGATATGTTTCCTCAAATACCTCCATATTTTGCAGTCTGAATCATTCTCTAAACAAAGTTATTACGAAAATGGTGAGATGACCTATAAATAACATACCTTAGAAAGCATCATCAAAATAATGTATCCTCCCTTGAATTTCAACCTTCTTTACTTCACCTTCCCTCTAAAATTTTCCTTAGATATCCTTTGGTTACCTCAGTCACTTGTAGATATTCAATATGCTAAAGTATAATTAAAATGAGAGACCCTTGCCTCTTATTTATACTTTTATGTAGCTTCCT
>JZKD02S1592451.1:10000-21681 GCA_000966675.3 Picea glauca
AAAAATAAGTTATTAATTAATTAATTAATATTATTAATAATTAATCATTACATAACTAATACACATTAGGACAGTTAATTATTTAATTAATTATTCTTGACAAACCTTAAGCAACTATTTAACTAGGGTTGTTACACTAGGGCGGAACTAGAAGAAAGAAGATTTGATATGAGTAGATCTGATAAGAATAGTGAAATATATGTTATTCCTATGCATAGAAAGAATGTTTGGACTAACAAATAGATGCAGGATCCTAGAAAGAATTCTTTGTAGGTTAGTTACTGTGATCCCAGTGCACAATACAGGAAAGGTAGGGGGTCATTTAAAATAAAGAGAGGATTAAATATTTGTTATAGTTGCAAAATGTCGGGACATCTTGCTAAGGAATGCCCTGGTAGAGGTCCTATTTGTTCTTGTTGTAAATCTATGGACCATAAAGTTTTGGATTGACCTAGAATGATTGCTAAAGTTGAAAATATGAATATAATACAAGAAAACCATGAGACAGGCCAAGAAACTAAGGATATGATAGAACCGCCAAAAGAATGAGAGACGGTATTATTACAAATCTAAGAAACCCTAAATGATCATAAAGATATCAACTTATCAGAGATCATAAATGAGAAGGAGTGCATAGAAACAAGAATAGGATATTTCGACATAGACTGTGTTTTGGATGAGGAAACCCAGGTGAATATCATGACAGAAAGAAATTGGGAAATTTTGGGAAAGCCTGTTATGGTCCGTTCATTGGGAGGAATAGGATTATTTAGAGGAAAGTTGATAACCCTATGTGGAAGACTTACCCAGACATCTATGAGTGCTCATGGAACTTCGACCGAAGAATAATTTGAGGTCGTTAAATATGTTGAGAACAATGTCCCAATTTCTATTTTACTAGGAAAAACCTGGATTGAGAAAGATTAGATACGAAGGAAACAATAAGAGGAGGATCTAGAATAGAAAAAGAAAGGATTAAGGGATTTCATGGCTAGGAGACTAGTGCAATTATTGGAAGAACAAGAGGACCAGTCGAAGCTAGTAAGGACCAGAGATTTGGACGTTGAAGTTGAAAGAACACAAGAAGACTTGAAACGCCTGTCTATACAAGAGAGTAGAGAACCTACCCCAGAAAGGGAATAAGTATTACCCTCGAACCCTATGAAAGACCGTCCACAATGTGAAGTAAATATTCCAAGAGGAGATAAGAACAATAATGGAAAGAGGAAACCCGGAACTCAGTTTAGAGGAAAGAAAGCGAGAAAGATGAGTAAGAAGAAAGAAAAGTTAGAGAAATTGCAAGAAGTTCCAGAGAGAACTTCGCAGAAGGGAGGTTTGCAGCACTTGAACTTCGTCAGAATAGTAGAATAATGAATATTGGAACTTCTCCATGGTGAAGCAAGATGATCGTTGGAGGCGTCCTGACCGTTATCCCGATGCACCCTCGTCATAAAAAGGAATAGAGTTGGGAGATGATCCTGCCCAGCTATGCCGAATAACAGATGCGACCGAAGCTCACCTTCATCATGTTCAGGAAGAAAAAGAGTAGGCCACAGAGGCCTTAAATCAAGAAAAAGAGGAATCAATAGAGAAACATCAGGCTGCAAAACAAGAAAAAGATGACATGCAAGCCAAGTTTGCAGAGGATAGAGCGCAGATCTAGAAGGAGAAGGAACAGTTGCTCGCAGAGCAGATTGGAGTTAAATAGGTAGCCACTAGATCACTTTGCTTCTTGATGGGCTTAGAAAATATGGAAGAAGACCCAGTGGAAAGTCAAGTAGGGAAGCTTGTTTAATCCATTCAGCATCTCCAACAATAGGTAGCATATCTAGAGTTACAAGAAGTGCTAAGCACTCTGCAGGAAGTGCGAGACCAAAGAGAAGAAACTTCCTGGAGAGTAGTTCATAGAATCAAGGCATTGGACTTAGAATGTAAACAACTCAGTATTCGAAGTGTGCAGAATTGTGAGTGCCTTGCAGAGGACCCTAAACTAAGGACACTGGAGTCACATCTTTAAGAGGCAAAGAAGAAAGTAGCAATGGTGCAAGTGTAGTTGAAGCCATTATCAATGGTTGAGAGGATGAAACAATCCCTGGAACAACGCACAGTTCAGAAACAAGTCCATGCCATAAAGAGTAAGGTCATGGAAGTGAATCAATGACTCCAGCCAGTGCAGGATGCAACTTGCATAATTTTTTAGGATATTGCAGGACGAGGTGCAGAACTAGAACAAGTGGTCACCACAGTGGAATGATGCTTGGAAGGACCTATGACAAAGATGGTTATTCACGAGTTCATCGAGAAGGAGGCTCTGGAGAAGAAACAGGTCGAGGCAGATTGAGCCAAGCTCAAGGCATTTGAGGCAGAGTTACCCAGATAAGAGTGACTCGAGACGAGTCACGGGTGAGTGTTGGGGGCATGTTGGCCCTTGACCAAGTTTTGGAGAACCTTGGTCATGTGATATATTGTGTTAAGTGCAATATATGTAAGTAGTTGGATCTATGTGACTAAGTTAGCTTTGTGCATACTGTGTGCATGAGAACTTGCAAAGTTGAGTGCAAGTGATTGCAAGAAAGGCTTTGTGCTGTAACCTAGCTCGGGAAAGGAGGGTCTGGCGAGGTACGCATAGATCTCCTGTCCTATGTGGAGTGGGTTCTTACGTCTCTATGCTTGTAGAATATTGACAGAATACAAAAAATAAGAGAAGAGTTGGTGGACGTAGCCCCATGCTGGGGTGAACCACGTATATCATGTGTTGTGGTTTCTTTGTGCATTATAGTTGTGATGTTATTGATGTGATTTATTCTTAGTGCAGTGATATATGTTAGATGCACCTGATATAATAGTATCATAGTGATTAGTTATGTGAATGAATGCTAGATCTGATCTATTTCTATATGTTAAGTGATTGGATGTATTAGATCTTGTGAATACTACATTGTTCTGTAATTAGGGTTTTTCCCTGGGAAGTGAATACTGATGAATGTTAACTACTAAGTGCTATGTTAAGTATTGTAATCACATATCTGTGTCCCAATTAGGTTGAGGACACTTGAGTCTTGAAACCACCCCCGCCTCTACCTTGGGTGAGACTTCATCTGCTTCGCAAGTGTTGCCGAAAGGGCCGATATTTAGGGTTTTGTTGGTGTGTTGTTGAAGCATTGAACCCCGAGTCTTCCCCTATGATAACAAGTGTTATTGACTAGGTTATCTTAAGTGTGTAGGACTCTATACATTGAGGATGTAGAGGCATCGATGAAACCCCTTGGACTCTGGATCGAGTCAGGGAGTGGACTGTAGGATTTGAATATTGTTGATGTGACATATGTACATATAATTAGATGTTATGATGATAATTATTATTGCTGACATGATTTGTTGATGGATGTAGACTGACGATAGATTTCCGACCAGACTCACATTTGGAGTAGAGGGGTCACCACGAAAACCAGAGACATTGAGGGAGAGGTGTGGCGGCATCCCTGCCACAACCTACTAGCACTCTCGTCATGGCTCTAACTATAGGTTAACGATTACTTAGTTCGAGAAGACCCACGATGCGGTGAGGGTAGACTGTGATAGTCGCTCACGATGGTTCTAAGGGGCCCACAGTAAGGTAGGGGCCTTATTCCTTAGAGGCCCTTAGTCTCCCATAAGATCACCTGGCAGAGTATTGACTCCAGGGGTTTGACATCTACCACATTCAGTCAAGAGGCGAGTGGCACCCTTGGAGCATGTAGTGAGTCTTGAAGAGCATGTCGTGCAAGGAAAGTAGAAAGAGGTGAGTGGAAACCTTGGTGAACGTAGTGTGTCCTGAAGGGCACGTCGTGATATTAACTGGTAAGTGAATAAACCTAGTCGACCTTAAAATTAATGATGTGATAAGTAAAGTTTAATCACTAATTTTTCCCTTAAGAAATGTCACCAAGCCTAGCAAATTAAAACCTAGATCTAAGTAGAACTTGTGGTAAAAAATAAAATAAAAAATTAACATGTAACAAGAAGGGGGTTAAAAAATTCAAAGTTATTTATTAAAGTCAAAATTATATTGGAGGATAAAATTTAAAAAAAAGTAGTAATGGTTGTTTTTATCTACAATTGCTAATTTAAATTTTAGTAAAAAGAAAAGAGGGTAAATGGTTGTTTTTATCTACACTTGCTAAATTAATTTTTAATTAAAACGAAAAAAGGGTAAATGGTTGTTACACCGAAAGGCATACACCTATTGACAATGGGCAGATTTAATAGGTGTTTAGTGCTTAATAAGTTTTCTATGGACAAGATTAAATATGGCTAGAATATTCTTAGTAGTCACACAAAATAAATGGCTGTGATTTCAATCAATAACTTCCTAGCTATTATAAAGACATATGTTTATGTGTTTAATTTTTTACATTTACCTAATCATATTTTAAAATTACTTTGATAGCTAACTCATCGCCACGTAAGTGATTAACAAAAATTAAAATATTAACACCAGATAAATGAAGCGCAACTGTTTATTTGTTAATCAATAATAAAATTCAATATATTCTTTTAAGGATTCGTTTCATCTTATCATCCTTTCGACATTCACCAATAACTATTTAGCTGTTGTGCTAGTTTTATCTACACTTTTTAAATTGATTTTTTTTAGTTAAAAAGGAAAAAGGGGGAAACTTTAAAGAAATAGGAAACTTAAAGAAAAAGGGAATCTTAAAGAAAAGGGGAAATGTAAAGAAAAAGTTGAATGTCTATCTTAGTAAGAAATCTTTCCTTTGGAACTTTCTATTTATGAACTCAACTAAGAATTAAGTAAGGCATAAATAATTTAATAATTGTAAGAGAATTTTGGAACACCGAGGAGCGTTTTTAGGAATTCTCTTAGGTGGATGGGGGAAATAGGAATATTTAATTAATTAATAAAATTAATTTTCTGGTGCAACTAGGGGATCAGGCGACATGTGTATGGGGGATGTTTTTCGAAATTAATTAAATGAAAAAGGAATTTAATGAGAATTTGGCAAAACTAATTACTTGAAAACTCTATAAAAAGGATAGAGGAGGAGTATGGATCTCATCCTTTTGCACAACGTTACATTGCTGAAATTTTATCTTGACTGAACTTTCTCTTGTGGGAGTTGGGATGCCCATCTTGGGTAACAAGTGGTAGCTCGACTTTGCGAGGTGCGTTGGGTGCTATCATTCTCTGGTATTGTGTGTGTGGCCCCTTTGCGGCTCGGGGGGCTCATGAGGAAGAAGAGTACCCCTAGTGTTGGTTGGGAGGTACCGATGAGGTCACATCGGTCTACAAGCGAAAGTTGGACGGAGAACCCGCGGGACAACGACTTCATAACTTTCACATTGGCCTACGGTACGCATGTGTATATTTGTATTTAATGGTAGTTTAAATATTTTTCCTGCACCTTCAATAATGTACTTCTACTGTGTTAAAGTTTATGTTTAATCAGCGTAACACTATCCAAAGTTTTCATTTTTATCTATCAGCAAATTGTCTTGACGAGCCCAGTGTTTTATGATCAGAGAACTTAAAGTCATCCCAGCCTTACGCTTGTTGTATTTTGAACTGATTTCCCATGTCGAAACCAAACTCCAATTGCAATGACTTCTCTGTGTTTGTTTTTATTAATTTATTATGAAGAAAAATTGTTTTTTTATCTTCTGTCCCTTATCCTTAAGTTATTAGTCTGTGCCTCAGAAGTTAGTCAGTATCCTAATCGTCTGTCTTCACTCCAATGTTTAAGACTGAGACTTAAATTCCCTTCTTTCCTGTGTATGGATAATAAGTGAAGGATGAATTTTCGCCCAACTATCTATCCCTTACTTATATCTTCTTTTTTCTTTGATGATTAATCTCTAATCTGTGTACCTTCTTTGTGAATGAATATCCCTATGTTTTTTATTGATTCTTTGTTGAATGTTTAATATTTGTTCCTTCTTTTGAATGATTAACTATACGATTTGAATGACCACTCTTACAATGTTTAAACTTCGTGTTTGAATGCTTAGTCCTTGAGTGTTTAAACTCTGTGTTTGAATGACTAAATACCTTAGTATTTAAACTCTGTGTTTTTTATTGATTAATCTTTGATCCCCTTGTCTCCTTGAAAAAAGGGGGGAAATGTGTTTTTCCCGAGTGAGTCTGTGCATCTTGTACCAACCGTCTATCCATTCTCTGATACTCAGAAAAATTCGGGTTATCAAACAACCTTTCACCTAGTTTTACACATTGATATCTCATGTATGATTGTTATTACACAACAATATATTTACACAGAGATATCTTATTTTTATTCACACATGATTGTTATCACACAACGATATCTAATCGATGATTGTTATTACACTGCGATATCTCATTTTCACAATGACATGTTTGTTTGATAGTAACATTTTTAATAGATAGCATTATGTTTGTTTGACAACGATATCATCCATGATTGTTATTACATAGCGATATATTTACACAACGATATCTTATTTTTATTCACACATGATTCTTATTACACAACAATATCTCATCCATGATTGTTATTACACCACAATATCATATTTACACAACGATATCTTATTGTTATTCACACAACGATATATCACAATGATATTATTATGACATCGATAAATTTCATCCATATTATTATTTACACAACAATATTTATGGATCATAGGGATCATATAGTTACACATCGTTCATATGGATCATATTGTTATTTACACAACGACATTTATTTTTCATATAGTTATGGATCTTATGGATATTTACACAGCGTTATCATATTTAACTCTTTGATATCATATATTTTATAGAAAACGATAAAAATGTTAAGCAACGGTATCACTGTTGATACCAAAAAGGGAATTAAATACCAAAAGGGGAATTAAAGGAATTTTTAGATTATAGGGTACTGGGCTGATTTAAATGGGGTATTTATATACATGACTTTTGTAGATCTCAATTAATGAGGTTTAATATTGATAAGACATTTTAGGGTCATGCATTTCTCAAGTTTCTCGTTATCTTATGCATAAGAGTGTGGATATGTCAATTATCTTAATCTAAGGAATTTATGTTTGGGAAGGGTAATGATAGGGTTGAAAGATTAACTTAGTCTTGTACAAGGAATTATGTTAGTGAATGACAATTGTAGTGAGACTTTTGTTAATAAAGTCTTAATTAATTAATAAATGACTTGAAAAACAAGAGAGACGATTTTAATTGATACATGTTATTGTAGAATGAATTCTCGAGGGAATAATTCATAGATGGATAATCGCGTCCTTTAATTGATATATGTTTGCATTAGAATTTGTTGTGTTGTGGTTACTGTCACACCTATCGCCTTGTGACGACATGATTCCCGATGATTGGATCATTGTGTGGCCTGATGGATAGATGTGAATGAGAACCTGGTCGAAGTCTTATGCTTCCCGATGTGGGTTTTTGTTCATTGTAAGTAATGTTCGTACTTGGTTTTATAACAACTTAATGCGATTGGTTTTGCGCTTCGTCGAGGTTTCTAGTTACGGGTCATCAAAGCTGATATGTCGGGTTGTTGATGTTTTCCTTTAGCTTGTAGGTGTTTTCCTTCTTATGTCGGGAGGGTATCAGTTTTTATCTGTCTACGGATTATCACGTGTTTCATTCGGTTGCATGATGTGCTAGTATTCTTGGTCATTGTTGTCTATTGCCTAAATGTGTAATTTGTGTTCGTCGTCAAGTTGTTTTGATTAATTGTTTTTGTTGATTGCCTTCCTTCTTAAAACAAAAAAAAATTACATTGCTTTGTGTTGCATGTAGTCATAACGATGGGTTCGTGACATATCCTAGCGAAGTTTTGGATCACAAGCTTCAACCTTCACTCTGGTAAAAATTTTCACTCGGTGCAAAGATCACGTTGGAAGCTTCATACTTTTCATAGCATAGATGACTGGATTCAAAATCAACCTGATCCTACACTTTGTTTTGATGGCGCTTCAAAGGGAAACCCAGGGGAAGCAGGTGTGGAAGGGGTTCTCTACGAACCCAGAGGAAAGAGAATATTAAATTACTACTAGAATATCGGTAGAGACACCAATAATAAAGTAGAGGCTTATGCATTACTCAAAGAAATCCAGCAACAAAAGACCTGCCAAATTTCCAATCTGAATGTTATAAGTGACTCCAAGACAATCATAAGGACGATGATCCAGGGAACCGAGCCAAAAAATTTGAGTCTAAAAATAATTATTGATTGAATATGTGTAGACTCAGGTCCCTTAAGCCAAAATTCTTTCACATTCTGAGGGAAAATAACAAGGCAACAAACAAATTAGCGAATGAGGCCATAGGGAGACGTCCTGGAACCTTATGGGTGGAGGTTGTTGAATTCTTATCCCCCCTAGTCTAATGTGACACATGACTAGGAGCTAGCATGCAAAGGATAGAGGAGGAGCCACTTGGATCTCCAACGCAAGAGGGGACAGGTGGAGCTGGCAGGTGGCAAATGTACAGTCGATGATTCACCGGCCAAGGACAACCGATGTTAACAACCTATACATCGGTCTCATTATGGTTTCAGGTGGTCAGTTTATCTGTTCAGTCAAGCTCATGGGAAATCAAAGGATGAAGGCTCTGATGCAGATGGATCATGTGTGTAGGAGCCCAGATGCACAGACAACTAGCCAAGATGACGTTAGGCCTAGACTCAAGCTCGTATATGTGAAGGCTTCAAGTACATCGCACCAGGTAGAGTTTGTGACTTATCTTTTTTACATGAATTCGACATTGAAGGTCACAAGGGGAAATCTCGGTTAGTGTTCATCCTTGCTGGGGAAAAATCTATTTGTGGCTTTGGTAATCCATTCTCACCTTGCACTCCCTCTTAATTGCATAGGTTGTTCAGTGTCGATTGTTTCTCAGCAAATTTCTACCTAGAGACTTCAGGCTCCCCCTTGTTATTCCTTGTCTCACCCACCGCCTCACCCTCCTCCTTCTCATTTCTTCACCTAGAGCTTGGCCCCACGACCTTTGCTAAATTCTGCTCTGCCCAACAATTTCCCAATTCACAGGAATCTCAATTCTCTGCAGCATCGCGCCCCCCCTAGCAGTATGGAAAATATCTAGAGGAATCAAAGTGCACCAAAGTTCATGCACTTGCACGGTGTCAAGGGAATTCTAGTTGGTTATGTTCAGCTGGACCCCGAGGCGGAATGTGTGGGCTTCCAAAGGATGTGAATTCAGATGGGAGCACTCATCTCCATGTAACTTTTGAACTTGAAACCCTCTCTCAACAAAGACATCTTATTGAAAGGCTAGAAGATGAAATTTATACTCAGAGGAGTCACATTGAAGAGAAGTGCAATAGTCTAGAGATAATGCAGAGTCGATTGGATCAGATGGAAAAAATCATCAACAACTAAGCACACCAGCAAGCACCCATGGAGCCTCCAAGAATGTAACTTCAACCATAGTCAACCAAATCTTGGACCTCAACGAGCCTTGTCTAGACTCAATTTGAAAGCAGCAGAGAAAGCAGAGTATTCTATAGATTGTATTCTTCGAAATACAATAGATGCATTATAGCTAGGGAAGGTGGAAACTCTATGATCGCAAATTTTGTTTTAGGATTTCCAAGGTTCAAATATTTTACTTCTTGAAGGTCTCTCATGGCCCTCTTTTTGTACTACAGTGGATTTATCCACACTTTTTAATATATATTTCCGAGTTCTTGTAAAAAAAATAACTTAATTATGTGATTCTAGGATTAAACTATGCAATTTCACCATAGAAAACACATTTCTATCAAAATTGCATAATGTTGGACTTATTATAGGTCTTTTATCCCAACACCATGCAATCATGACATGAGTGCATAGTTTAAGAAGGACCAGCTATGTTGTCTTGTGCCCAAAAAAAAAAAAAAGTGTAATTTTGGGACAACCTATAAATTAGTAACATAACTATGTGGATTTACTCCTAAACCTATGTATATGGACTCAAAATACATAATTAAGTTGATAATGTGATTGGGTGATCAACCATTGAATAATGGCATAATGATGTGGCTTTGAACTTAAACTATGAAACTAAGGTTTTGCATGTGTTTTTTTGGTGCTAAACATTGTTAAATCCAACATAAAGGATGCATTATGAGCTACACAGCAAGGATGGGTAAAACTACATAATCAAGTATGGTTTTAAGAAAAGAAACGCATTTCAAAAACACATAATTAACATCAAAACCATATAATTCTATTCTAATCAACTTTGATAGAGTTGGTCAATGAACTATATATTTTAATGATAGAATTATACGACTTTTCACTAAAATTTATATAAAATTCACTTAATGTAATTAAGTAATAAAATATGAATTATTAACATAATTATATGGTTTTACTTATGAAAACATTTGAAATTTCAACCATGTCCCATGTATTAATGATTTTATAGTTATATAGTTTTGACCTTTTCGATTAGACTGAACTACCAACCATGACTTGGAGGTCTAATTATATGACTTTTACAAATAAAACGAAGTAATGGGCAGTAAAGGACTAATTATATGACTTTTAGTAATAAAACCAAAGTAATGGGGAGTAAAACTAAGTATCAATTGTTTAGTTGGATAGTGTTTGGTATTAATTATATGATTTTTATAAATAAAACTAAGTATCAATGGTTTAGTTATATAATTTCGAAATTATTTCTATGTCATTTAGTTAAAAATTATGCATTATTTGCTAATTAGTTATATATCTTAAAATTGTGTTTTGTACGGTTTGATTGTATGATGCATTATTAGCTAATTAGTTATATATCTTAAAACAAATCTTAAAACTTTGTTTTGTATGGTTTGATGATATGATAGTAAGAAAAAATCAATTCATTATTACAAACATATGGTTGCAATGGATTTACCGTTATAACCATTTATATATAATTGTGTTTAGCCATAAAATTTAGATTATAATAGTTTTGTTTATTTATGTAATTTCAAATCTATTATGTTAGTGTTTTGAACTCTTTAAAAAAAAATCATAAAAAATGATGTGGTTTTAAATTTAATATATTTATGTAGTGTTTTGAATTTCTTAAAAAAAATATTAAAAATGATTTGATTTTAATATAATTTATTGAATCATTTATAATATTCAATTTTTTTTTTTTTTATTTAATTATATTTACGCTGATAGGCGTCCCCCCTATGGGAATCAGTGGATTAATCAAGCTTTTAATCATAAATTTCAATCTTAGGGTTGAAAATTGAATATGCTAGCATATTCTTCGTCGTCCTCCCAAATCAATGAATGGGATTTACTCTTGATAACTTCCTTGTATTTTTGAATGCGTCCGTTAACTTGTTTACTTTTTAACATTTACCTAATCATATTAAAAAATTACTGTAGCACTGTATGATTGCCACATTAAATGATTAACCTTTAAAATTATCACGTTTGGATTTCCTCAACTCTCCCGGGCGTTTCATTTCTGACTGTCCAAGCGTTTCTGGTTGTCCGAGCGTTTTGGATGTCCATACGTTTCTGGCCATACCCGTCATACAATTACCGACCACTCAGTTGGGGTGATTCATTTTCTACATGCAAATGCAAAGGATATCATCAATCTCACTCCAGACAACAATCCTCTCCATATTCATCTTGAGGGAGGCCCGGGAACAGCAGGAGGCCGAAATCCAGCC
>JZKD02S1592451.1:27099-40334 GCA_000966675.3 Picea glauca
CTAAATAATATTTAATTATTTCATTTAAAATGTATAAATGTGTTTATGGTTGTGACCATGCATGTCGGTCGTCAACTAGCAACAACCACATTAAGTAAAAAGTGGTTGATATACGACGATCGTCGCCATTTTTCACTTTTTTTAATTAATGGCGTCGATCGGCGTATATCAACCACTTTTTACGTAATGTGGTTGTTGCTAGTTATACTAGATTTTAATTTCAAAAGATCTATAACAGTATTAATCTTTTTAACTTTTTAATTCAATAAAACTATAATGATCTTGAATCTTTTCTTAATTCTTTTAGAGTACAAAAACAAAATTTCAAAGTATTACAAATAATCTTTTATTTTCTTAAAATCTGATACATCAATTCCATTTCAATAAACATTAATCATCATCATCAGTAAAATAATTTTATTTTTTTTTTCAATAAAATTTAAAATATTTATAAATCCAAAACTTGTAAAATTATTTTTTTTAAATGATTAACTTATCATATATATGTTTAATATTTATGACATAGAAAAGCGGACGAAAACATTTTACATAATTTTATATAAATTAATTAACTATTAAAATTTTGGAATATTTTTTCTATAACTTCAAAATTATATAGAAAAAATTATATCATTTATATTATATATTTTATCATGTATATTGCATTTTTAAATAAAATATAGATGCCATTGCTTTAGGAAAGAGACTCATTGTGCGGATAAAGAAAATGTGACAAAATTTGTACCATGATGGTGGTTTTTCTATGTTAAAATATAGAGTGGAGTTCCTAGGTGGGGTGGGATATGCGTCAAATTCTAGATAATTTATTCTCGAACAATATAGTACGAATTAAACAACTTATCAAATTTGATGGTATTGATAATTGCAATGCCTATTTGTTTTGACAATTGCAAGAAAGAACATTGATGGTCACGACAATTTACCCTTCAACTTCCATCCCTTATCTGTAGGTTCCTCTATCCAATGCGGTTTCGGTTTATTGGCTCTTCTATCCAATGTGGCTTCGATTTATTGGCCCTTCATTAGATCTTGTCTTTCGGTCTCACTTGCTCGTGTGATCCTTCCAAAATGGAGATTCCAACAACCTTTATCAAGGGGTGTGACTGAGTTCTCAAGGAGTTTGAGTCGACCCATTTAATAGAATCACATATCACTTTCAAAGAATTGAACCTAGGTGGGGAGGTTAACAACCATTCCTCCCAACCACCCAAGATACGTCCAATGGACATAAATTCAAGGATATATATGTAACTTTATGCAGCATTTAAAACTGTGTAATAGGGTGATCATTGATCACCCCCTTACTTACTCCCATCCTTCTGGGAGTTTTAGATTTTCTTTCTTAATTGAAGGTTCCTTCAATCCAAGGACCTCTAGAGGTGAAGTATGTCCTCCCCTCCTATTTTTCCTTGCTCTTGCTCAGAACCAGGGACTTTCTCCTACAATCCTTTCTTCTAGTCTTCACTAGAAAAAAAAACACTGAAAAAAAGAATCTCACTCAAAAGATCTAACGTTGGGATCGTTGTTACATATTTCATTGATACACTCCATGAATGCATCGCCAAATCCAATTGAACAAAAAAAAATGCTTTATTTTGAACAACAATCTGATAAAGTTAGAGAGGTAGATAAACAAACAAAGATGCAGAATAATCATAGGGAAGTCATACCCTTCTCAGTATGTGTATGTGTTATATAGATACAAAAAGGTAATGGATCCAAACAGAATGCAATAAAGAGTTGAAGACTAACTAGTGTCTAAGTACGGCTAACTAGAGTCTCATCAAATAGTTGGTAGACAAGAAAATTAATCAATGGGGAGATTACTCTAACAACCCCCCTTAATCTCATCATTTACATTCATCAACACTTACAATTTCCAAGTGTTGTCTTTGAAATTCAAAAAAAAAAATCTAAGTTATTTAGTAAAAATGTTTTCTACCTGATCTCTTGATCCATAGAATTAAAGAGAAGTGTCACCATTATTGACAAGCCCTTGGATGAAAAGAAAGCAAGTGTCAATGTGCTTTCTTTTCTGGTGAAACACATGGTTCTTTGACAATGCAATGGTTGAGTTGTTATAAAAAAATAGGAGTTGGCTCATTGTCCATATGTGCCAAATCATTTAAAAGTATTCTCAGACATACTGTTTGGCAAGATATTGAAATTGCAACAACATACTCTGCTTCTGAAGATATTGCAACTATGGATTGTTTCTTTGATGTATTGGAATCATAATATTCTTAGGTTACTAACTTCATGTAATGTGAATATTCAAGATAATGTAATTGATATCGGGAGTCCAAAAGACCTTGGATGAGAATTCAAAGTTCATCTACATGTGTATATATGTGTATCATATCCATTAATAAAATGCATTGCACACTTCTTCTAAATGGTGTGTCTAACATGATGCCTATGAAATCATATTGGTACCCAAATGAAAGACATAGCTAAATGTGTTTTTCATTGTTGCCTACAAAATCACTATGTAAGTATCCTGCAAGTGAGTAATCTCTAAAAGTTGTATACCACAAGCCATAGTGAGAATCCTTCACGGATTCCATAAATATGAAAAAAAACTTGTTGCAAACATGTCCATGCTACTTACTAACCTCTTATATAAAGTTGAATCAATTGCCTCTTATATAAAGTTGAATCAATTGTTGAGTCTTCATCTTGTTTTTTCAATTTTTGTCCTAATGCAATATGAATTTCTATTAACATGTATTTATCCATTCTAAATCTTTTCAGAATGTCTGTAGCATACTTCTTATAGTTCTTAGGGCCTATGGTAGTTTTCGATAGCAATTATCGGGCATTTCCTTTTCCCAACTATACAAAACGTCCCTATGGATTCTGCCTTCTCTGGTGGATTCCCTATCCATCTGGTTGGTTCCCTGTCCATCCACCCTGCAAGTTTGTTTCATGCAGAGATGCCTCTCTGAATCTGGTGAATCTGGCATGCGTTACTCTATCTGAGCAGGTCTCCCATCCTCATTACCTCTGCCATATTCTTTGAACGATTCTTCATGAGTTAGGTTTCCCTGGCCTAAATAAACCCTATTCTCAGCTAGCACACCATCTTCAGAATTTCGTTACCTCTTCTACTTATTTTCTAGGAAAACCTAACCCTGGCAGTCGACCACGCTATCAATACTTAATTCGTTTGGTCACGGGCGAACACGAATCTGGATTCCAGTTTTTCAAGTTCAAACCTCACTCATTTACTGCTCTCGGCAATAACGTCTTAGTGGAATTTTTAGGTTACAAATCTCCGTATTGGATACACGTCTGGACTATAGAGAAAGGAATAGTTATACAAGATCGAGAGTATTTCGATACAACAATCACTATTACATATTTCAAGGTTTGTGGAAAAAAAACCCTTCCCCTATCTGGGAGAGTAGCGTTGTGAAATCTAAGGGGAAATCCATGCCCGACATCCTTCTTTCCATCTGATTATTTGCGATTGCCTTTCGTGCTCATGACAGAATGTTGTGTTTTGATGTTTAAGTTGGGTTTCATAGAAAATTATGTGCTTGTAAACCTTAACTCGCACCATTGATTGCTCTCATGGAACCTTGAACCTGGTATAGCCACGAACTCCCCCTGCTGACTTGACTCTCCAAAACCTTAGCGAGTGTTTGGCTGCACTCACTCAGCACTCAGCACTTCTCGTCGACTAATATTTTCCACCAAAACGTGACTCGTGCATGCTTAGTTGAGAAGACAAGTCGCACGCCAAATATATGACACCCTTCATATGCTCTCTTTCTCTATGCGTTGGTCTCCTGAAATGTTTGTTGACCATGGGTAATCCGCAACATCTATGGTGGGAGTCAAAGAAATGGAGCTAAACCTATATACAGGCTCCCATGAGCTCGTACAAGCTCCCATGAGATATTTTGTGTTGCATTTGTGTGAAGAGCCCATTTGTATAATGTTTTTGAGGTTGCTTCTCTCTGATGATGGAATTAAAAGATGCAAATCTTTGTCTCTGTTGCGAACTGTCAAACTGCTGCTAGAAGTCAACTCTAATATTGTAACTTGAGCCTCATCAACAATAGACTCGGATAACTTGCCTACTTTAATCGTTGCCTCTGTTTGCTGACCAAGAAATCTCCCATAGCTCAGATCCAATCCGACCGGTATAGCATTTGTTGCAACGTCTTCAGGAGTAGTCGTATAGTCTCGACGAGAAGATTCTTATCGACACAGTGCATTTCGGTGCTTAGATTTTGGAAGGTTGAGGGTCTTTGCATAAGGAGAGGAGGCTCAATCATCCCCGATAATAGAGGTATACTTGCAAATAGTCCTTTTGTAAGTTACTTGTACATTTTGATATTAAATCTTGTAAAGGGGTGCATTTTCAGTAGAAGTCGACACTCTCCATTTGTTTCTTACAATTTTGAGTTTGATTGTAAAGTCCGGGTGGAGTTGCAAGAAACCCCAACATCTAAATCTGTCTTTAAATGACTCAAGTTGAGGAACGCTTAGAATTATTGAACACTCTAATCCTCTCAAGTGTGGACAATATAGTCACCATTAACAATGCAGTCTATTGTAACTTGCTTGCAAGTTTCCCAAGAAAAATAAGCATTACTTCAAACTCAGACTCTGTCTTCTTACGACACACTTGAGCCTTCTTACGACACACTTGAGCGAAAGAATATTCGAAAAAATTATGAGCCAATCCTTGTTCAGAGCCCTATTTTTGAAGATGCTGAAGATGATGATGTTGATTCAGACCAACAATCAGTGCAAGAGCCACTCATTGAGACAACTCCAGAAGTTCAACTTCATCTTTCCAAGCCAATGATCAGACCTTGAGAAGAAATCAAAATCAACAAGCATAGAACAAGTATCATATATAAAAAGGATGTCACCTGTCATAATCCGGATTACACCAAACCAATCCAGTTTGAGATCGTGGACTACTACAAGAAAGTTCAGATTCACCTCGAGTTCAAGAGAAGATTCAGATATGCCAACATTGTCAACGAGTTGGCCACATGGAAGATCATTGTTTCGATCTTCATTCTTGCGAGCATTATGGACATCACAATCATCGTTCAGATAACTGTTTCAAGCACAATAAAACCGCAAGAGTAAAGAACCACTATGGGTGGATTCCTTTTTGGCGATGGTCATCAACAATCAAGAAGATATGTCATTCATACTGACAAATTCACTATCATGTATTGACACATCATGTAGTGGACATATTTTGGTCTTCTCACCTTATCCCTGATAGGGGGGAACAACATCAATGATTGGCAGTCAAGCTTCAAGTTCAAAGTCTTATCAATAGAGCAATAACAAGCAAGTGTGACAAGGGAGCGTGATTGGTTTGTGATTCTCCTTAAATCACTACTTAGTAGAAGACTTACAACTTCTAGACAGAGTTTGTGATTTCCCTTAAACCTCCACTTGCTAGAATAAATTCAAATTCTTCCACAAAGTATTTTATGGTCATCTTTAAACCATCATTCAAGAGCACTTCCAATTAGCATAAGACACCAACTGTCAGCTTCTATCTAACTTAGGGAATGTTCTGAGAACTGTTGATCCTAGAGAAAGGTTCCAGATTTTGTGGTCATCCTTAAACCACCAAATTGGTTTGTGGTCTTCCTTAAACCACCATCATCATTTGGTTTGAGGTCATCCCAAAACCACCACACTTAGAGAGCACATTCATCGATCAACAACTGCACACTTCATGATTTTAGCTACCCTCTTTCAGATATCATCTCTCACCTTGGACTCATATACACCCCTTTATATTAAGGGGGGGAACGTTGGAAATGTAATCCTCTTAGGTTATTAACTTCACATAACGTGAAGAGTCAAGATAATGTAACTCACATCGGGAGTCCAATAGACCTTAGATGAGAATCCAAAGGTCATATATATGTGTACATATGTGTATCATATCCAATAATAAAATGCACTCCATGTTTATTCTAAATGGTGTGTCTAACATGTTGCCCATGAAATCATATTGGTACCCAAATGAAAAGCATAACCAAATGTGTTTTTCTTGTCATCAATGTTGCCTACAAAATCACTTTATGAGTATCCTGCAAGTGATTAATCTCTAGAAGTTGTATACAACAAGCCATATTTGATTGCTCATGCAACATGCCTTAGTATTATTTTTCCAACTTTCTAGTGAGAATCCGTGGGGGATTCCATAAATCTAAAAACAAAACTTGTTGCAAACATTATATCATGTCTAGTTGCAGTAAGGTACATGATACTGCACACTAGCCTCTTATATAAAGTTGAGTCAATTGTTGATTCTTCATCTTGTTTTTTCAATTGTGTTCCTAATGCAATAGGAGTTTTTGTTCGCATGCATTTATCCATTCTAAATCTTTTCAGAATGTTTGTAGCATACTTTTTCTTACGGACATAAATGTCATTGGCATATTGCTCAACCTCAAATCCCAAAAAATGTTTCATGAGTCCAAGATCAATCATCTCAGACTATGTTTTCATGGTATCTTTAAATTCTTCTAACATCATATTACCTATGTAAATCATACCATCAACATAAAGGAAAACAACAAGTATATTAACTTCTTGATCTAATTTTGTATAGGGTTTTGGGTCATGATTGCTCCTGTTAAATCCATTGTTGATCAAATAAGAGTAAATTTGACCATACCAATCTACTAGATCTTGCTTCAATCCATATAAGGATTTATTTAACTTATACACCTTTTCATCTTGTCCTTTGACCTCAAAACCAGGTTGTTGATCCACATATAATTATTCTTGCACTATCTCATTCAAAAAGGCTAGATTTACATCTAACCGGTAGACTTTGCATTTGTTTTGAGATGCAGTAGCTAAAATGTTCCTTACTATATCTAACCTTACTACAGGAGCAAATGTTTCACCATAATTTATGCTAGGTTGTTGATAGAAACCTTTGGAAACCAACATTTCCTTATGCTTCTCTACCTTTCTTTTTCCATTTACCTTTTTTTGCAAAACCACTTAACTCCTATCTTGGATTTGTTTGTTGGTATATCAACATTATACCAAGTCATGCTCCTTTCTATGTCTTCAATTTCCTCATTCATGAATTCTACCCAATGTTCCTCTTTTATTTCTTCTTCAAAGAAGGTTGGCTGACAAGATAGAAATGCAAAATGGCCTTGTTGCTCAATGTAGTGTTTTTCTCATAAATTTCCCACATGTTTCTTGTTCATTGATTTTCTACTAAACCATTTACAAAGTGTTGTTGCTGTCTTTGTACCTTTAATCTTGGCAATCTTGGTGGATGTGCTTATTGTTTTGAATTTTTTATTTGTTCATCAATTTGATGCATTGGATTTTGATTATCCAATATCGCATTTTCTTGCTTAGATTTGTTCACTAAGAATTTTGCATCCCTACTCACCATAAATTTCTTGGTAATTGGATTGTATAATATTTAGGATTTTGATTGCTCATTGTATCCTTTGAAGATGCATTTTTCACTTATGTTGTCAAACTTCTTTATCACTTCTTCAGGGACATGTGAAAAAGCAATGTAGCCAAAAATTCTTAAGTGATAAAAAATTAGAATGTTAACTCAATAGACAATAGCCTCAATCCAATAGTCATTGGAAAAATTCTTTTCTTTTAGCATGCTTCTAGCCATGTTCATGATGGTCTGGTTTTTTCTTTTAACCACTACATTATGTTGTTGAGTGTATTTAGTTATATTATTCATTGTGATGCATTGTTTCCTACAAAAATATGCAAATTATCTTGAATTGTATTCTCCTCCTCCATTGATATGAGCACCTTCACAAATTTTCCACGATGTTTTTCTACTTTATCTTTGAATTCTTTAAACTTTGAAAAAGTGTGAGACTTATTTTAAAGAAAATAAATCCATATTTTCCTACTACCACCAATGGATTGGGTTTGAATTAGTCCAGAAAATAAAAGTCAGAAAATAAAAACTACCACCAATGGATTGGGTTTGCATTGGTCCATAGAGATCTCTGTGAACCATTTATAAAAGTTTATTTTCTCTATGGGAGGATGTTCGAACGTTGTCTCTGTTATTCTTTCCATGTATACAACTTTCACAAGGACTGTCTTGTTCATTCAATTCAAAAATACCTTTGACCATTGCATGTTTTTGAAGAAGAATTAGACTCCCGAAGGGAAGATGACCAAACCTAGCATTTTATAACAAAGTCTCATCTATGTTTGAATTCTTTTTGGCATAAGACTGGAACAAATTAACATTTCTTAAATTTAATAGAAACATTCTACTCTTAGTCATTTGGATTTTTCCAATGAGTTTCCTACTAGGTGATTTATCCAAAATTAAGTATGTCTAGCCTTTGAATAAGACCTCATATCCATTCTCCATCAATTTTCCTACACTTATCAGACTATGTTTAAGGTTTGGTACATAATAGACATCATGTATGTCTTTCTTTTGATCTTGTTTGGTTAAAACAAATAGAGTACATTTTCCTAGAGATTTTACTTGAGAATCATCACCTAGAATAATTTCATATTTAATAGTAGTATCCATGCTAGAAATCAATTTTTTATTACCTTTCATGTGATTGTCTAGAAACCAAAGTTCCTTGGAGTTCATCCTTCATTGTTGGAGGCATTTGCTCTGCCTTTGTTTTGATCTCACTAATTATTTCTGCATTCACTCTCATAGTGACCATACTTCCTACAATAGTGGCATTGAATTCCAGATTTGTCTATCCATTTTCTCCCTCTTCCTCTTTGATTTTGTTAGTCTTATACTATTGTGTTTGTTCTTTTGTGTCTCTATCTTCAACATTGTGATTATCTCTGCCTCTTCCTCTATGATTTCTCCCTTTGTTTCCTGTGTCTCTTCCTCTACTAAAAGAGGTTTGAGTCTTGAAGGCATGTACCATAAACCCTTCATCTAGGTTGTGTCTAGTTTCATGTGACAGGAGTGATCCCATCATTTCCTCTATTGAGAAGCTAGATAAACCCCTTGGATTCTAGAATGGATGTTACAACCATTTCAAATTTATTGGGAAAGATTATGATGACTTTTTCAACAATCCTTTGATCTTTAATTTATTCACTAGTCATCCTGATCTGGTTTACAATTCCATTACTCTACTCATGAACTGGTCAACATTCTATGTGTTAGTCATCTTCCTGGTTTCAAACTGATTTATTAAAGTTTGAAGCTTGATTGTCTTCACTTTATCATTTCCATAGTAAACTGAATTGAAAATGTACCAAGCTTGTTTTTCAATGGAAGCAATAGTTATCTTCGAAAATATTGAGTCATCAATTGAATTTTGAATCCAGTACTTGTCTTTGTTTTCTTTCTTTCTTTGTTCTGCAACAACATTTTTCTATGGATTTTTCATGGCAGCGAAGTTTGTTGGGAATGGATCTATGATCCAAAAAGATCTTTTAATGATGGTGGTTGGGTTATTAATTGCATGCGTTGATTAACCATTTAAGAAGATAAATGAGAGAGGATGAATTTACTGAAGAAACATAGCATCCATAAAACAATATAAAGATTTGAATTGAATAAATAAGAACATCAAACCATAACAAGAGAAGTGATAATGGAGTTCGACACAAAATTGCTTATGTCTTCGGGCCTTTGTCTCAGTAGGGGAGACTTCTTTATTAATTATTCCATACTTGTAAAGTACATCAAATGGAATCCATTATGATCTCTCTATGTTCTTCTTGACCTCAGAAATCCAATGCAATTGACGACATTGAAAAAGGTTGAGTACAGCCTCTGGAAATGGACTCCAAAGTTCTGCTCCTCAATAGCTCTGCTGCAAAAAAACGGCTTTGGCTTTGCTTTGCTTCAACATAACATTGCTATGACTATCTTCCATGGCCTCAAACAGGCTTGCTTTTTATATATATGAAGTTGGTTAACATTCTCCAACTTCCTCCCAAAATCTAGACTCAAAAAGAGCCCAATATCCCCCAAAATGAGCAAAATCCTCTTATTATAGGCCAAAAATCAATTTAAAATCCAAAAGCATTATAATAAAACCCAATTATCCAAAAATATATGGGTTAATCCCCATAGACCTGGCGCGTGCACTTAAAACATGGGCATATTCTCTCATATGGCCAAGCGCCAAACCCCTACTCCATAAAACGTTGTCGCATGGTGTTAAATGATAGGATTGTGCCCCCAAAACCCACGTTAGCAAATCTGAACTGAGTCCCGGTCACATGGGATTCCACCAAATTCGGGGCTAGATCCATGGTGATATTCGTGCCATCACTATAATCGGAGTCGGAGGTTACATGCAGTAAAACAAACCGCGGGTTGGGGCTTATCCCTAGCCCCCTTCTGAATCCATTAACATGTATTTACACTTTAATTAATATATAGTGGGTACTTTTAAAAAAGTAACACATATGGCACATTGGGAAAGGACCTTTCCCAAATATTTGTAGCCTACCAAGAGGTCATGGGTTCGAATCCCATGGGCTATAAAAAATTTCCCAGTCAGTCAATGAGGGGGATGCCATATGGCATCCTTTCATTGGTCCATGAAATACCACATGTCAACGTTGGACTGGTCCACAATGTGCCACTTGCCCACACTGCAATGATCCTTGCCACTGCCTAGTCACCCTGTTGTCGTGCTACCACATGTCACTATGTTGATGTCATCATGGTGATGTCATGTTGACGCCAGCATTAACATTTTTCTAGTTGACCTGTTGACTTTTTAGTTGTCTGGGGAAATGATCAACGTGCAATACATTTCACATCTAACGCCCTTTTGAGGAAGTAAATATATGGCTAGAATGAGCACGATGAGCTAGTCGCAATGGAATCGGTTTCATTTGATTTCGAGAACTTGCATTTTTTAGCCTTTTCTAGACCTGGAAGCCTCCTAGATCTGATTTTAGATCACACCTCCCCACTATGGACCTTTTGGTCCACAAAAGGTTACTAACCAGTCAACAAGCTCAGGATAGGCCACTCGTCTTGTCCTCTGTCTCTGATCTCTATCCTGTGCACCTGTCTCATCAAGATCAACTATAAAAAAATCATGACAACTAATAGCATATTGTTAGTCATTTGAACCCTGTCACATTTTACAGAAGCCACTATCATCCATGTAGACAACATTATTAATGGTAGCATAAAAAATATGACTGCAAATGAGTTGATATACTTGTAATATTTGCACAACATGAGCTTATCTTGAAGCAACCTGTGATTGATTTTCCATTCAACAATCATATCTTGTTCTTTCTTAAGATCGATTACTTCATTTGAAATAATTATTGGTTTGTTGCGTTCTTGCACTGCCTTCTTTAATTGTTCCATTGTTTTAAGTGTTTTATTTTCCTTAACATGATGAGCATGAACCACATAATCTTGACCTTCTTTGGTTAATTGATATTAATTCTTTTTCCTGTAGAAGATTTCCTTACGATCATATAAGTATGGGCTACCTAAGACCATTCCACATTCTCATAATGACACTACATCACATGTTACCTCATCCACATACTTAGATGAAATTGCAAATTTGATTGTGCATTGTTTTTTTATGTGCATTTGTTGATTATTGCTTATCCATTTAAGTCTTTAAGGCTTATGATGTTCTTGTGTTTTTAACCCCAATTGCTTAACCAATTCTTTTGAGATTAGATTAGATTGAGATCCACTCTTGATTAATGTGTCTATCTTAGAGTGTCACATGATGGTCCTTATATGAAACAAATTACTTCTACAATCAATGCCTTCACCAATTTTACCTGTCATACCAACCAATGAGACCTTAGATTCGTCACCTGAATCTGATCCCAAGTATGTGGGTGTTGTTGTTTCTTCCACTGTTTGTCTTCCCTTCTTTTCCTTGAACCACTTTGGCCTCTTCTCGAGATGCAACTGCCAACATCTATCCTCATCATGTCCCTCTTTCTTGCAATGCTTTCAAGAGGGCTTCTCATCCTTTCTTTCCACTGCATTTTCCTTTTTTCCATGCCACTTCCTCTTTTCCTCTTTCCTTGAAGACGATTCCCCTAATACACATGCTCTTACTGTTTCAATATATGTCACTTGAATAGAAACCTCATCAAGGTTAGTGGGTCCAAACATGAATACAGTATTTCTAATATGTGCAGGTAAACCTCCTATATACTTCATAAGGATTTCCTGTGTATGTAAAGGGATATCTAACATCAATGCCATTTTTTCGAAATCCATCTGTGTATTCTTGCATTGTTTGTCCTTTTCTTAGTTTTAAATATTCCCATTCAATTAATGATTTTTCTTTATAACCCAAAGGATATAATTGCTTCCTAAGTGTAGAAATGAAACTTTGTCACAATGGAAATACATTACCCACTTGTTCCATTCCATTTTGCAACTTTCTTTTCCACCAGATGAGAGTTGTACCTGCAAGTCTCAAAGATGCCAACTTGATTTATGTGGCCTCATCCTTGATTTGTTGCACACTGCAGTAAACCTCCATCTTCTTGACCCAATTGTCAAGTCTCTCTACATTAAATTCACCATCATATATTGGTAATTTGAATTTAACATCAAGTTTTAATAAAGACATTCCATTCTTATGTTTATGGACATGTTTCTTTGCATTGGATTTAGAAATTGAACTTGAAGAAGAAGGAGAAGAAGGAGGTGATGATGGAGGTGAAGGAGGAATCTGAGGAGGATCCTCTTCCTCTTCACTTTTTCCCTTTGAATATTTCCCAAGAACTGGTCTCTTTCGTTCCACGTAATCCTCGTACAAAACTTTCACCATCTCCGACATAGCAAGGAAAGTTTTTTGCAATTCTTTCTCATCAAGAGAAAGTCCCTCTTCCCATGCCATCTTCTCATTGTGAGAAGTTCTCTTTCTCAATCCAATTAATGGATTCTCTTTAAAAATATTGCCTTCACCACATTGTATATTTTCCTTGGTTAACATGCAAAACTCAAATCCAAACGTCAACTATCTCTGATACCAGTTGATCAGAAAAGATCTTTTAATGACTGTGGTTGAGTTATTAATTGCATGCGTTGATTAACCATTTAAGAAGATGAATGAAAGAGGATGAATTTAATGAAGAAACATAGCAGCGATAAAACAATATATAGATATGAATTGAAGCAATAAGAACAACAAACCATAACAAGAGAAGTGATAACGGAGTTTGGCAAAAATTTGCCTACATCTCTGGGCCTTTGTATCAGT
>JZKD02S1592451.1:159331-174446 GCA_000966675.3 Picea glauca
GGATAGAAATTTTTTTCCACTAGTATAATTTAGACCTAGACTTTAATTTTCGTGCTGGATGATAATTTATTAGGGAAATTGTTTTAAAAATTTTCTATCACGTTATTCATTCTAAGAACATCTAGGTTAATTCATTTATCATTAACAACGCGATGTGCCCTTCAGGATGAACTAGGTGCTCCAAGGGTTCCACTCGCCTCATCTGTTTCCCTTGCGTGACGTGCCCTTCAATATGCACTATGTGCTCCAAGGGTGCCACTCGCCTATTTCCATTTTTCTTGTGCGACGTGCCCTTTAGAATGCACCATGTGCTGAAAGGGTGCCACTCGCCTCTTGACTGACTTGGTAGACATCAAAAACCCCTGGAGTCAATACTCCACCAGGTGAACTTGTGGGAGACTAAAGGCCTCTAAGGAATAAGGACCCCGCCTTATTGCAAGCCCCTTAGAATCATCGTGAGAAATTGTCACAGTTTTCCCTCACAACATCGTGAGTCCTCTCGAACTAGGTAAACGTTAACCAATAGTTCAAGCCATGATGGGAGTGCTAGTAGGTTGTGGCAGGGATGTTGTCCACACCTCTCTCTCAACATCTCTGGTAGTCGAGCGTGACCCCTCTACTCCACATCTGAGTTTGGTCGGCAAACTATCATCAACCTACATCATCAACGAATCATGTTCGAAATATATCCATATCATACCATCTAATCAGATGCACTAATATCACATATAAAACCATCAAACCCCAATGGTTCATTCCCTGACTCAATCCAGATTCCAAGGGGTTCCATCGATGCCTGTGCATACTCAAGGTCCAAAATCCTACACACTCAGTAAAACTGAGTCAATAGCACATGTCTATGTCAATGCAACAAAACAACATGACATCAACCCATAATACCTCATAATCAAAATCAATGTTTTAGTAGCATAATAATATGGATCACTTGTGAGCAAGTGTCCTCAAAGAATAAGTTCACTCAGTGCACAAGAGCAGGATGTTACATACACCCCCTCTTGGTCTAAACTTTGTCCCTAAGTTTCACCGTATAAGTGCCAAAATAATGTGTATCATAGTATCATAAGTCTATCTATCAAACACAAATGGAAACATTTGGTGCATATCATATGCGTCCACCTAGGTCGTCGAGTGTGGACTATAGTTGCCCCACTAGACCTTGACCTAATCTATTGTTCGACACTGTAGTTGTCGAATGCGATGATCCAAGATGTGGGTCGGCTTAGTCATGAGCGCCCCCTCGCTCAACACCTGGAAGGAACTCATTTCAATAAAGTGTGGAATATCATTAATATAATGTCTCAAAATAGATACGTGAAAAACATCGTGCCTACACCTCAAGGAATCGGGAAAGGCTAGTCGATAGGCCACGGGCCCCTTTCTTTCCATGATCTTGCAAGGTCCCAAGAACCTAGGAGAGAGTTTTAGCTCCCTTTCCATAACTTGATAGAACTCTTATGCGGTTTAGCCCGCAAGAAGACTCGATCACCAACCTCGTAACTACGGTCGACACGGTGCACATCGACATAACTCTTCTGCAGATCCTATGCTTCTTTAATCATTTGTCTTATTGTTTTCATTTTCTCTTTAATTTCTTGGATCGCTTCTAGTCCCACTAGGACCCTATCCTCAATTCGATCCCAACTCAAAGGCATCTGACACGGTCACCTGTAAAGAAACTCGAAAGGAACCATCTTAATGGTACTTTGGTAATTGTTGTTATAAGCGAATTCCACTAGTGGAAAAAATTCTTCCCAACGCTTTTGTTGGTCCATAACATACATGCGCAACATGTCCTCCAAAGTTTGGTTTGTTCGTTCATTTTTCCTATCAGTCTCCAGGTGATACACAGTACTGAAGTTAAGTTGGGTTCCCAAGGCCTCTTGAAAACTCATCCAAAATCATCTAGTAAACACCGATCCTTGATTGGATATAATCCTCTTAGGCACGCCATGCAGCCTCACAATCTCACTGATAAAAACTCTAGCTATGTCAGTTGTCTGATACATCATACGCACAGGAAAAAAAATGGGCACTCTTCATCAGAGTGTCTACTACTATGAAAATTGAGTCATGTCTCCTTGCCGTCAGTGGCAATCCAACAATAAAATCCATTTAAAATCCATTTAAATAACCAGTTTTGTGGGAAGGCAAAGGGAACAACCATGTTCCTCCCAACTGTAGAATAAGAAGCCAAAATTTCTTGCCCAATTCACCCCCTAGCCTAACCATGAATCCATGAGGGTGAATTTGGAAGACTCCTCCTAAGGATTGTCTATAATTCCAACAGTTATCCTCTTTCCTCACACTTACTCAACAGTGCTCATAATAGCAAGGAAAATCCATAGTCCCTTTTCTCCGCATACTTGGCAGTGTCCTGCCTCCTCACATATGATATTTGTCAATTTTGCCCAGGTCTTTTTCCCTCCCTTGGGAATTTTCACAGCTTTCTAAATCCTTGATTTTTAGGGGCTGCCAATGGCCAAATCACTGATTTTCCACTTGTAATAATCATCCCAGAGGTAGTTCCAACATGTTCCCCACTCATGGAGTCATGGTCAACTAAATTTAACATGGATGTTCCATTTGTCCTCCTAGAATCAATATAAAATAATCTGTTTCCATACAAGTGTCATAGTCAAATAGTTAGTTGGGTCTAATCAAGTCTCTTCCCAATAGTCAAAATAATTAATTATAATTACCAAATTCGAAATTCAGAATTGCCATAAATGGAAGAAATTTTCCAAATTCGAATTTACTAAAAACGAAATAAATTTCCATTAATTTTAAATTTCAAAAATATTTTATTTTTGGGGATGTCACATCCTTTCCCCCCTTCAATAAAACACTGTCCTTAGTGTTCATTCCTTTCCTAGAATAGGATTGAATGAGATTTCCACAAATCTCCCTCCAACTCCCAAGTGGCCTCCTTAGGACTAAAGTGCTTCCATTGCACCTTTACCTGAGCGATGGCTCTGTTGCGAAGTGCTATTTCTCTCCAGTCCATAATGCACAGGGGTTCCACCTAGAATTCGCCTTCAGGTTCCACTTGCACCAAGTTCCAATCAATCCTATAAGTAGGGTCATGAATATACTTTTTTAGTAATGAAACATGAAATGCATTATCAATTCTTAGATTAGTTGGAAGTGCAAGTTGATATGCTACGGGTCCAATTCGAGCTAGTATCTTGAAGGGACCAAAAAACCTATGTGCCAACTTGGCACAATTCCCTAACTTCAACGAGCTCTTTCGGGCTTTGACCTTCAAATAAACATGGTCTCCTACTTGAAATTCTAAGTGTCTTCTTTTCTGATCTACATAGCTCTTCTATCTGTCCTGTGCTTCTTTCAAGTTCTGTTGTACCTTTCTTACCATGTTATCCATTTCTTGGAGCATCTCTAGTCCAACCATGAGTGTGTTAGCCAGGTTATCCTAGCTAATTGGAGTTGTACACTTTCTTCCATACAGTATTTTGAAAGGGCTCAACTTAGCCGAAGTTTGGTACCCATTTTTATATGCAAATTCTACCAAGTGCAGGTAGTCCTCCCACTTGCTTGATTTTGTTCTTACGTACATGCGAAGCATATCCTCTATGATTTGGTTTGTCCTTTCGGTCTATCCATCTGTTTGTGGATGATATCTTGTACTGGAATTCAAGTTAGTGTTTAGCCCTGCAAACAATTCCTTCCAAAAAGCGGATGTAGATTTTACGTTTCTATCTGAAATCACCATTTTAGGAATACCATGCAGTCTAAAAATTTCTTTCATGAATATTTCAACAATGTTTATATCTTTAAAAGTAGACTTTATAGGAATAAAATGTGCAGATTTACTGAGTTTATCAATTACAACCATGATAGAATCATTCTGTTTTTTATATTTAGGCAAACCTGTTATAAAGTCCAGGGATATAGTCTCCCATTTCCATTCTGGTACTGGTAATGGTTGTAATAGGCTGACTGGATGCTTGTGCTTGGCCTTAACCTACTGACAATCTTGGCACCTAACCAAGTATTCTGTTGTTTCGCCCTTCATACTAGGCCAGAAAAATAGTTTTCTAAGTGCTGTTATTGTTTTCTGGTAACCTGGATGGCCAAAATATGGTTTCTTATGCACTTCATCCAAAATTGTTGATTTCAATTCTGTTGAATCTGGTATGTAAAGTCTGTTTTTAATTCGTAATAGTCCTTTCTTGTCGATGCTTAGATCTAGTTTGTCTGAGTTGGTGGTATTGTTTTGTAATTCTGTCATTATCTTAGTGTAATTTCCATCATTAATACCTGCCGTCCTTATTCTTTGTTCTAGATCACTTTCTGCCTTGCTGATGTTTATCTCAAATAACCCATGGACGCTTCTGCTACTTTATTTTCCTTACCCTTGATATGTCTGACCTCGAAGTCAAATTCGCTCAAGAAGGATAGCCACCTTGCTTGTCTTGCATTAAGATCTGGTTGGTTAAACAAATATTTCACCCCACTATTATCCGTCAATAGTAGGAATTTTCTTTCCATTATATAGTGTCGCCACATTTTTAAGGAATGTATTACTGCGGCCAATTCTAAGTCATGAGTGACATAATTTCACTCGTGTTCTTTTAATTTTTGGGACTCATAACAAATCACGTCCCCTTCTTGAGTTAGGGCACCACCTAGTCCCTCTTTACTTGCATCAACACAAACTGTGAAGTCTTTATCCGGGTCTTCTACCCTCAAAATGGGCACCAATGTCAATAATTCTTTCAACTTGTTAAAATTGTCTTGACACTTTTGCGACTAGTTAAACTTGGTCCCTTTCTTTTGTAATGATGTGATAGGGTAGGCTATCTTGGAAAACCCTTCTATAAATCTACGATAATATCCAGTGATTCCCATGAATGACCGGATATCTTCCACATCCTTAGGTACTGTCCATTCCCTAATGACTTTTATCTTTTTCAGGTCTACGACAATACCTTCCGAGGAAATGACATGTCCTAAATATTGTATTTCTTTTTTATAAAAGTCACATTTGTCGAATTTTGTGTATAGTTTGTGTTTCCTTAATGTTTGTAGAACTATTCTTAAGTGTTCATCATGTTCCTCCTCCGTTTTAGAATAGACCATAATATCGTCGATAAATACTACTACGAACTTGTCTAAGTATTGACTGAAAATGTTGCTCATCAAGCACATAATTGTGGCTGGTGCGTTAGTGAGTCCAAAAGGTATGACTACAAACTTTTAGTGTCCATATATTGTTCGAAAAGCTGTTTTGTTTATGTCCTCATCCTTTATCCTAGCTTGATGATAACCGGATCGTAAATCCAATTTTGAAAAGATCTTGGCCGCACCAACTTAATCGAACAAATCATTTATCCTTGGTAAGGGGTATTTGTTCTTAATAATCATTTTGTTCAGTTGTCTATAATCGATACATAGTCTTAGAGTACAGTCTTTCTTTTTCACAAAGAGGATTGGTTCCTTGCATGGTGAAACACTCGGTCTGATATACTCTTTGTCCAACAATTCCTGTAATTGGATTGTTAATTCCGTCAGTTCTAGTAGACTCATTCGGTAAGGTGCTTTTGAGATAGGGGCTGAACTGGGTAGTAGGTATATGGAGAAGTTTATTTCCCTTCTAGGAGGTAATTTTGGCATCTCATCCACAAGCATTTCTCTGAATTCACGTAGGACAGTAAAGTCTTCTAACTTTGGCTTATCTTCTTTTTCTAATAGATTCGTCACTTGGATGGCATAAACTTGACATCCCTTTCTAATACATTTATTGAGTTTCATCACTGAAACTTATCTGACTGATACATGTTTTGGTATGCCTTGGGCTGTTCTAATAGTGCCAAAATCATCTTTATAGCTAAGTATATTTGTATAACAGTCTAGTATTGCTTTGTGTTGTTCCAACCAATCCATCCCGATAATCATATCATAAGATCCTAGTGGTAAGATGTTCAGATTGGTCCTTATCTTTTGAACACCTAAGTTGAACTCAAAATAAAAAATAAAGTCAAATACTTTCCTTTTAGTATCTGTTGCTAGTTGCACCAGCCATGATTTTGCATGTTTCAATTTCTTAAGTTTATTCGACTCTACTATATTAGGAGTAATATAACTTAACGTAGCTCCAGGGTCAATTAAAACAAAAATTCGAGTGTCATTGATTTTACCTTCGATTTCTACCACCGAGGAATGGTGGTCAGCTTGAAAACCATCTATGGCTGCATTTATCCGATGCAGGCTTCTGCCCATGTCTCCCACTATCGAGGCTTCCTGCAGATTATGAGCAACAATTCTGTTTGCTGAAGTTAAACGTGGACAGTTCCTCCTTAGATGAGGTTCTCCACACTCCCAACACTTTAATGGCTCATGGGAGTTTTCCCCAAACTTCTTCGTTCCCAGGTTTTCTGGTTTACCACTACCTTGCGTATTTAGATGATTGGAGTGAAAAATCCTTTCTTGGAAAAATTTTTGTTTCATTTCGATAAGGAGATGGCTGGTATCCCTTCTTCTGTCGGTTCATTCAATCTTGATTTTTATCCTTCTAGGTCTTGGGAAACTCTACCCGCTGTTTATACTGGTCATAGAACATTTGTGCTTTCTTGAATACCTCACTTAAGGATTTTGCGTTGTCAAACTCAATTCTGTCCCTGTAGGCTTGTGGTAAACAACTTAAGAATCACTGGATTTTTACCTTATCCTCCCGGATGTACGGTACAAACCTTAGTAGTTCCAGAAATTTATTTATAAGGTCCTCCATCATCATCTGTCTGAGTCATAACTCATAAAATTATTTCATCTTCCTTTCATAATAGCTTTCAGAAAGGTATTGTTTCTTGAAATACTTCTTAAAGTCAGACCATTCCAACTATTTCTCCTTTAGGCCCTTGGCCAATTTCAGGTCCTGCCACCAAATGTTGGCCTTCCCCTTCAGATTGTAGATGGCTATTCTGACCTTCATGTTGCTGGAATAGTTGTAGATCTGGAAGTATTTTTTGATGTCCAACAACCACACCTCAACTTCTTCTTCTGTCCTGGATTCTCCATCAAAGGTAGCTGGTTCAATCTTTTTAAATTCTCCTTCAAGGTGGTCTACTTGTTTTCTTTTTCTGTCTGGTATAGTTTTGTCCTCAGCTGAAGGTGTCCCTTCAGAGGAACTGTCTCCATTTTTCGTTTTCAGTCCAGAATTCTTGGAGGCCCTTTTGCTGACTTCTTCGTCATGGTCATCATGTTTTGGGCTTTTCTTGGTTACTATGCTACACAATAGGACTTCATTTATCTCTTGCTATTCCTCCCGTGCTTTCTTCAATTTTTCATTGTCGGCCTTGAAAACCTGTAGTTCAACAATAAGATTCCTCATTGTTTCCAACACCTCCATGGGTGAGCTTCCATCACTGTTCTTTCTTATATCTCTCGGAGGTCTTTGATGTGGATTTCCTTCCATCCTGATTTCTGCACCCTCTTGAGCTGCCATAATTTACAAAATACAGAAAGGGCTTTCTGTTTGAAACCATAAGATTTATTAGTTTTACATATGTCAGAATGTATACTAAGTAGCTAATGTGGCCCTGTTGTAGCCTTTACTTTGATACCATATGTAATGTACCCCAAATTCACCATAAAAAAAAATCTATGACATAATTCAGTTTCGTTTAAGCTTAGAATTTAAGAGAAGGTAAGATTCATTTCTGTCCATAATAACAATATTACACTAGTCTAGTTTACTTCGAACAAAAAAGCTTATGTGGATAAATTCTGTCCATAATTCTATCACTTCCCTTAACTCTCAAACTACTCCAACATACTTATATGTATATAGACAATATCTAAACTTAGGTCGAAGGAACCCTTGAGGGTCAGAGAGTTAAAGCTCAGGTTTCTGCACAATCATCGTTAGATCAAAAAGATCTAGGTGCACAGAGTTTAACCTCTGAGAGGTCGCGCAGGAGAGAAACTAAAATGAATGGTGGAGACACTTCGGGGAGAAGTACCGAAGTTGCGAGAGTCATTGGATCTTGTAGAGAAGTGAGGATATTAGCACTGAGTATCTTCCAACACTCTAAGGCATTGAATTTTTTCTATTTCGGAGTTCGAGGTTTGGAGTGGCAGGTGATTATGGAGTCATTGCATCATGAACTCCCGGTTCGTGGAATCGTGAAACGATCGACACCATTCATCAAGGAGGACACGTGGTGAGTGGTCTAGGTTCAGGGAAAATCCCGAAAGGTAGTGGATCGTCGGTCCCGTGGGATCGTGGTCATCGGTTCAAGAGGAAACTAGACCGTTGATCTCTCAAGGGGGAGATTTTGGCATTTCGGGGTAGTAGCACCAGGTCACAGCACCGGTCATATGAAAAGTGACTTAAGGGAGGAGCTAAGAAGCCGTTAGGCCCTATTTCGGGCTTCGACATTTCGAAGGACAAAGAACAGAAGGAACGCTTGCATCGCGATTCCCTGAATTGCAAAAAGCCAGCAGCTCCTTGACGTTAAGCGCGTGGTCCTTTTCGGATGCTAAGGGTGGTCCAAGGAGTCTGGGATTTCCAAAGTAATCAGTTATGCACATTTAATTATGCTTTTAATTGCAAGGTTGGATCTTCATGACTAGTAGAACAATAGGTATTTTGACTGTCTGCTATGTGCACGTATAAAGGCGTATATTATCATTCTTACTGTAGGAAATTCGCTTTAACTCTCCATTAACATCTGTACTATTTCCATCTATAAGTATGTACATACCTATAGCTTTCTCTAAATATATATAGAGAGACTCACTATCATAGGTATAGTTTCATCTTGATTCTGGTTTAATAATTGGAAATCTCAGTTACGTGCTATGGTCCTGCATCTTTACTTACCGAAAATATAAACATGCAAGTATATCTACCTAACTTGGGTCTCATTCTTACACACCAATAGCTTACACATCAAGCATAGTTAACTCAAAGGATCCCATATTGTTCTCTATAGTTTATGCCATTAAACAATAGTCTAATTACAAAATTTCGAATACTTAAAGATGTATGACCTCATGGCAAGTAGAACTCTTAGAAAAAATCATGCTAAAAATCTACTTAATTAGCTTAATACTTTCATATACAACAATTTATGTACTTGTCATGCCCTGTACACAGTGACTTGTAATATGATCTGTTATTTCTATTCTACCTCTATCCTGGATGAAGATTCTCCATTATTTCTACCAGTCCATTCATTACAGTATTTGAGTTGTTCCTATAACAAATAATTCCTACTATGTTCCTACAGTTTTGTGAAAAAAATAGAGGTCAATCGGGTTTCGGTGATTACAAATGCCGAACACAAAAAATAAAAGACCATGTTGTTTTCCAAATTGTGAAATGCAGAAAGAATGTGGGCCTAACACTTTGGGGTTTCAGGGTTCTGGTTTTCGCAATGTTCAAATGCCAAACACCAACACACAACAACTCCCGAATTGCAAAAATGTGAATGGAATGCGGGATCAACACTTCGGGGTTTCGAGGTTCAGGATTTCGGGGTTTACGAAGACCTGATGCACAAACAAAATGAAATAAGAAATGCCGAATTGCGAAATGAGATTAGGGTGTGGGCCCAACAATTTCGGGTTTCGGTGTTTGGTAAAGTAAAGGAACTCTGCATATATGTAACAAGCAAGTCCTGAATGCAAAAATATCAATTTTGTATTTAATGTCTTTTTAAAATCACACGCTCCAACAAATCAACTCAAAATAAATAAATGACCGGGTTCGTAATTCATAAAAACAAATAATTATTGTGTTTGCTCAAAAAAAGGAATTTATCAAGAAATAAAATGAGTTTACAAACTCAATAATAGAAAATCATAATTGTAGAGCAAACCTCCAAAACAGGGAATAACCAAATCAATTCAGGAAATGCTTTCAAGCTATCTCACCCTCTCTGTCTAGAATTACAATATGATTCAAGTATTTATGGGAACAAAACTTGCCCCTTCAACCTTAGAAAAAATTAAATTAGGGCGGTGATGGTATTTGGTGGCCTGCAAAGGCTAAGGTGGCCACCGCTTGACAGTGAACCCTCGCATCTTGAAGGGTCTAGACGACCACCGATCCTCCATCATAAAGTGGTGAAGTGATTACAAACCAGCAAGTTTTTCCTATTACAGAAATGGATTATGACATGACATATTTCTCCCATGGAAGTACTTCAATAAAAAATTAACATATACATATCACCAATATAAATGATTATTTAAAACAGAGAAAGAGTAGATCAACATATCTGAACCAGTTTTGCGAGAAGGCAAAGGGAACAACCACATTCCTCCCAACCGTAGAATAGGAAGCCAAATTTTCTTGCCTGATTCACCCCCTAACCTGACCATGAATCTATGAGGGCGAATTTGGAAGACTCCTCCTCAACAATGTCCACAATTTTAGTAGTTATCCTCTTGCCTCATACTTACTCAAGAGTTCTCATAACAAGAAGGAAAATCCATAGTCCCTTTTCTCCGCATACTTGGCAGTGTCCTGCCTCCTCACATATGCTATTTATCAATTTTGCCTAGGTCTTTTTCCCTCCCTTGGGAATTTTCGCATCTTTCTAAATCCCTGATTTTCAAGGGCTACCGATGAGCAAATCGCTAATTTTCCACTTGTAATAATCAACCCAGAGGTAGTTCCAACATGTTCCCCACTCATGGAGTTATGGTTAACTAAATTTAACATAGTTGTTCCATTTGTCCTCCTACAATCAATATAAAATATTTTTTTTACATACAAGTGTCATAGTCAAATAGTTAGTTGGGTCTAATTAGGTCTCTTCCCAATAGTCAAAATAATTAATTACAATTACCAAATTCAAAATTCGGAATTGCCATAAATGGAAAAAAATTTCCAAATTCGAATTTACTAAAAATAGAATAAATTTCCAGCAATTTTAAATTTCAAAAATATTTTATTTTTGGGGATGTCACATTTTTCTAGACCTTCTACTACTCCCTTCTTGTTTAACGCAAGGATCACATAAAGCTTTCATCCCTTGTGCATGTTCTTCTGTAGCTGCAAGGAAGAGATGAACCTCATGGAAACTCCTTGGTTCCGACCTACAATCACAAGTCCTTGTCCTTCCTCATTGACCAAGCTCAACCGTTTTGTCTTATAGTTGAGTATCACCTCATGCAATTCCAACCAGTCCATACCGATCATGACGTGATAAGATCCGAAGATCGTGACGTATAGGTTGGCCCTAGTGACAAACTCTCCCAGGTTAAGGTACAACTCTTAACCTTTCCTCCAACTCGTTTATTGGCTCCTGAAGCCATCTCTACAAATATGAACTCATCATGTTCGACAACCTTTAACTTAATCCTTTTTAGCGTTGCACTAGAATTGAAACTCTCGGTAGCACTGGGATCTATCAAGTACTAAGGGTCTGGTCATCGATGGTATCTAATGTCTCAAGCGCAATCCACTGGTGCTCTGCTTGGTGGTTATTCACTATTGCATGAATCTGATGGACCTTTCCCAAATCTCCCATGGTAGTGGGTCCGACTGATTGAGATGCTCTAGTCCTCTTCACTGGGTTGTCGTGTTGGAAATGTGGCTCCCCACATTCCAACATACTTTCTTTGGTCCAGTAATTCTGGTAACCAAAGTAAAAGCTTAATTCTAACACTAAGGCCAACACAAACTTGTTGACCCTAAGTTCTCGGTAATTTGGGTTCGGAGCATACCAAAGAAGCTCCAAAATAGGCCTCATACTCAGCCCCCTGTAGTTTTCTTGTCGTAAGGCATCGAGCTCATGGAGTGTACTCTCAACGAATTCCTCAGAAGATACCTCTCCTGGAACCATTTCTCAAGTAGTTCCCATGACACGTCATCAATGACCATGTTCAAATGTGGCAGGAGCGTCTTCCACCATAGAAGAGCGCTCCCCTTCAATTGAAAGACCACCCTATAGACCTTTAGGTTGGAGGTCGTAATCATGAAGCGTGAAGCACAATGCCTTACCCTACAACCATGCCTCGACGACATAGCCATCCGCCACACTTGTGGACTCGAGAACTCAACTCTCTCGAGTTCTCGATGGATGATAACGGTACTAGCTAGGGCACATTATGGACCCTCAGGGGTACAAGTGACCTCACCTCCTCTCAGTACCAATGGTGAATCAAGGCCATTTCACATTACCTAGAAGAGACTCATCAGACCATCGTCATCCCTTACAATAAGCAAATCCATCCCAAGGACTCGCCCCTCCCCTTGGGGGTTCGACTCCAAGGGTGTGGAAACCTTTGTAGGAGTCGCACTTCCTTCCACAACACAACGTTGCGAACCTCCGAGGGTCCTCTAAATGAGATCACCGAAAGAACTCGTTAAATTTTTAAGCAATGCTAGGTTGATACTCAAAGGTTTATTGTAGTGGAAAGCAAGGCGATCCATAGTCGTAGTGTTGAACCCGCTCTGATACCATATGTAATGTCCCCTTCATTACAACTACAAGCGAAGTAGAGGCACAATTTTTTTTTATTCTTTTTGTGTTTTGAGCAAGAAGGTGACGATGACAACAATTTACCTCACCACTGACGACGAATGTAAGCATGCAGTCTAAGCAACATGCAACTATGACTCAATGCACTAGCATAGGAGAAACAAGGTGAAACATGCATTAAGACAAGGAGAAATGACTACCCACCCAGCACAACAGGACCACGCCTACAAACCAAGGGTCAACATCCCCCTCCCGACATAATGACTTTGACAAACAAAGACTAGAACCTCAAGGCACGTGAACCAAACACATGAAGGCGTTCAACCCATGCACAAAAACAAACTTACAACGCTCAACAAAAGTCATACGAAAGACACCGACTTCGGCCAAGTTATCATTCGTCGCTATCCAAATCGCGCGTGCCATGATCCCATCATTAGGAATCATGTCATCCCTAGGTGATAGACACATCAATAACCTTGGCACAACACATCCTATGTGAACCAAGGACTCTAGAAAATGTCGATGCGCTAGGAGCCAAATACTGATAGGGAGACTATATCCACACCTCACAAAAATGGTCTACGAGACACAAGAGGACAACTACCAGGGAAGACACAAGCCAAGAAATGACTTCATCCATGACCCAACCAATCACCCAGTCTAAACAGGTTAACAATTACAATCTATTTTAGCATGTGTTACCATTCTAACGGGGCACGACTAAATTACAATTAGTCATTAATGCACCCACTAAATTAACGTTAATACAATCAATCTAGCAACTCTAGGTAATCAATACTAGAACTATAATTATAAATACACTCTAACCTCAATTGTAAGTAGGTCTCAAATTGGCAATCTAGACTTTACTCCCCAATCTGATTTTAGTCATTATTACAACCTAAATGGACAAGGCAATAATAATCCAAAATCTCCATCCAACTAGCCATTAACTTAAATAACAATATTAACAATCTTAATGTAGAATGCTACCCCTATAACACTTATGAACAATCAAATCTCAACATGTAGTCTAGATATATTGACCGAACTAACAATGCTAGCTATCTACTATCATTGAGAAGGAAACTGCTAACTATTAACATCGCTGTAGAAATTTAACAAGGCAATAAACATAGTAGTTACATAAAAATTAATAACACAATCAAAAGGCGATCTACATAATTGTTAACCATTTAACTCGTTGTGGCGTTAAATCAATAAGTAGGAATCTGCTGACCATTCATAGGGTTGTAGCAATTGTTCTGGCAATTAATAAGGAAAATAATATAGCATTTAACATTGCAATTAACAAGGCAATTAACTGTAGAAATTGTTCTGGTAAATTCATGGTCATTCCATCAAGCTCAGTGAACATTCTAAAGGCAAACATTGTGGGTAATTACAACAAGATCCGACAACATTCTAAAGGAAAAAATAGTGGGTAATTATAGCAAGCTCCAACAACATTCTAAAGGAAAAAATTGTGGGTAACTACAACAACTTAGTCACGTTTTTAAATGGAAAATCATTGTGCTACTGATCAGGGGATCAAAATTTACTCAATTTTCAAAGTGCTCGGATTGAGACAAAAATAGCGCCATTGCGTCCGTCTCGTTTTTCTGATTCCGGCGGTATATTTATTTTCGAAAATGGAGTCCGTATGGAGGAGATATTGCGATTTGACCGCCAAGTCAAACAGGTAAAAAATTGGGGTGCTCACTGTACTTGTCCGTACAGTCCGTACGGACACGTGGAGGGTCGTACCATCATGCTGATGTGGAAGAGGGAAGACATGGCACATTTGTATTGGACGGTTGTCAGTGAATCGGGTGCTGACACGTGTCTCTTCATTTTTGATTAATTTGGTTATGTGTAAAAAATATTGTTGGGAGTCCGCGGGTTTGAACCCCGGACCTCCCCCATAGCCAATGCCTTTGAAATAATCCGCTAGCCAATATACCCGCACTTGTTCCTTGTTAACGATATGTAATTTCAATATTTAACGTTGACATTTGTATAAAAGGAAAGGGGGGTCGGGCCGGGGCTAAGCCCCGACCCGTGGGCACATTGTAACATATATGACCGAGTTATCCGCTCGACTTTTGGCGCGCATTTGAATTGTAATGTGATTGCAATGTATTATAAATACATTGTATTGTTATATGTGTAAACTATGTATTAAAAACGCGCGCGGGAAAATATATATTCAACGTATTATATTGTGGGCGTGGGGTTTATTAAAACCTTTGGTTATATGTGGTATGCCACATGCCCGTGGTCGGAGCGTGTGGTTTAATCCGTTGCACGGTTTTTAAACGGACCAACGAATTTTATGCCCAGCCTATGGTCGCGTGGGTAATATGACCGAATGCCGAGGCGGTTAAGGGCTGGAGGCGCCCTAACCGTTCTACGGTTTGTACCGGTGCGCGGTTGCATACGGGTCTTGGTTTTTTTGCTTAAATGAGCGTGTGTGCCAGGTTTGGAGAACAAAGGGTGCAGATTGTAGAACCAGAGACAACAAAGAAGAAGGGGAGACTTCAAGGAGGCTATCTTCTTCATTTTTCGACCGTTTCAGGTGCCGTCAGAGCCTAGACAGGGGTTTTGGGATGCTGCGGAGCCATTGGAGCAGTCAT
>JZKD02S1592451.1:188350-215087 GCA_000966675.3 Picea glauca
GGGGGGGCCGCTAGGCCCCCCCTTTTGGGATGCAGGGGGGTTTGGGGGTAGCGCCCCCGAATTTTTTTTTTCGAGCCGACATATTTTTGCCGAGCTGACATATTTCTGGGCTGACATATTTCCGGGACGACATATTTCCGAGACCACATGATATTAGTTGGTTTTTCGGCACATGGTTTTTTGCCGATGGTTTTCTATTTCCAGTTAAGGAATTAGGGTTTTGGACTAATCCAGGTCATTGGGTTAGGGTTTTGGATGTTGTTGGCTCCTATATGTATATTGTATTGTAAACAATGTAACACAATGTATGAATATAATATATGCTGGTTTTCCCGATTTGGGTTTCTAGGTGAAAAATCTTTGTGTAATGTTTGTATTTGCCATTGTATCTTTTCTGTCCTTTTCTGAATATCAGTTTACAGTAGATATTGTACAAGGTTAGAATTTACAAACTTCACCATCATATATGGGTAATTCAAATTTAACATCAAGTTTTAATAAATGCATTTCATTCTTATGTTTATGGACATGTTTCTTTGCATTGGATTTAGAACTTGAACTTGAAGAAGAAGGAGAAGAAGGAGGTGATGATGGAGGTGAAGGAGGAATCTGAGGAGGATCCTCTTCCTCTTCACTTTTTTCCTTTGAATATTTCCCAAGAACTGGTCTCTTTCATTCCAAGTAATCCTCGTACAAAACTTTCACCATCTCTGACATAGAAAGGAATTTTTTTTGCAACTCTTTCTCATGAAGAGAAAGTCCCTCTTCCGATATCATCGTCTCATTGTGAGAAGCTCTCTTTCTTAATCCAATTAATGGATTCTCTTTAAAAATCTCGCCTTCACCACACTATAGATTTTCTCTGGTTAACATGCAAAACAAAAATCCAAACGTCAACTAGATCTGATACCAGTTGATCAGAAAAGAGCTTTCAATGATTATGGTTGAGTTATTAATTGTCTGAGTTGATTAAACATTTAAGACATTGAATGAAAGAGGATGAATTTAATGAATAAACATAGCAGCCATAAAACAATATCCAGATTTGAATTGATGCAATAAGAACAATAGACCATAACAAGACAAGTCATAATGGAGTTTGGCACAAAATTTCCTACGTCTCCAGGCCTTTGTCTCAGTGAGGGAGGATTCTTTATTAATTCTTAAATTCTTGTAAAATACATCAAATGGACTCCATTATAATATCACTATGTTATTCTTGACCTCAGAAATCCAATGCAACTGAAGGCACTGAAATAGGCCGAATATAGCCTCCGGAAATGGCCTCTAAATTTGTGCTCCTCAACAGCTCCCTTGCAAAAAAATGGCTTTGGCTTTTCTTTGCTTCAGCATAACAATTCTCTAACTATCCTCCATGGCCTTAAATGGGCCTGGTTTTTATAGATATAAATATGGTTAACATTCCCCAACTTCCGCCTAAAATCTGGGCTTAAAAAGATCCCAATATCCCCCAAAATGGGCAAAATCCTCTTATTACACGCCAAAAATCAATTTAAAATCCAAAAACATTATAATAAAACCTAATTATACAAAAATATATGGTTTAAGCCCCATAGACCCGGCGCATGCACATAAAACATGGGCATATGCTCTCATGTGGCCAAGCGCCAGCCTCCTAGGGGCTGGGCATTGGCCCCTGCTCCATAAAACTTGGTCGTATGGTGTTAAATGATAGGACTGTGCCCCCAAAACCCATGCTAGAAAATCTGAATTGATTCCTGGTCACATGGGATTCCACTAGATTTAGGGCTAAATCCATGGTGATATCCGTGCTAGCACTATAATTGGAGTCAGAGGTTACCTCTAGTAAAAGAAACTGTGGGTTGGGGCTTAGCCTCAACCCTGGTCTGAATCCATTAACATGTATTTACACTTTAATTAACATATAGTGGGTCCTTTTAAACAAGTAACACATATGGCGCATTGACAAAGGAACTTTCCCAAAGCTTTGTCTCCTACCAAGAGGTCATGGGTTCGAATTCCATGGGCTACAAACCTTTTCCCAGTCATTCAATGAGGAGGATGCCATGTGGCACCCTTTCATTGGTCCATGAAATGCCACATGTCAATGTTGGACTGGTCCACAATGTGCCACTTGTCCACACTGCATTGATCCCTGTCACTACTCAGTCACCCTACTGTCGTGCTTCCACATGTCACTATGGTGATGTTAGCATGGTGATGTCATGTTGATGTCAGCATTGACTTTTTGCCAGTTGACCTATTGACTTTTTAGTTGTTTGGGAAACGATCAACATGAGATAAATTTCACATCCAATGTCTGTTTGAGGAAGTAAATATATCGCTAGAATCAGTGTGATGAGCCTCTTGCAATGGAATTGGTTTCATTTGATTCCGATAACTTTCATTTTTGAGCCTTTTCTGGACCTGGAAGCCTCTTGGATCCAATTCTGGATCACACCTCCCAACTATGCACCTTTTGGTCTCCAAAAGGTTACTGACTAGTCAACAAGCTCGGGATAGGCTACCTATCTTGTCCTCTGTCTCTGAACTATGTCCTTTGCACCTGTCTCATCAAGATCAACTGTAACACAATCATGACAATTGACAGCATATTCTTAGCCATTTGAGCCCTATCGCATTTTACTGAATCCACTACCATCCATGTAGACAACATTACTAATGATAGCATAAAAAGCATAACTTCAAATGAGCTTATATACTTGTAATATTTGCACGACATGAGCTTATCCTAAAACAACCTGTGATGGATTTTCCATTCAACAATCATTTCCTGTTCTTGCTTAAGATCGATTACTTCATTTGAAAAAATTATTGGTTTGTTGCTTTCTTGCAGTACATTCTTTAATTGTTCCATTGTTTGAAGTGTATTATTTGCCTTAACATGATGAGCATGAACCACATAATCTTGACTTGCTTTGGTTAATTGATATTGATTCTTTGTCCTATATAATATTCCCTTACGATCATATAAGTATGGACTACCTAAGACCATTCCACATTCTCTTAACGACACTGCATCACATGTTACCTCATACACATACTTAGATGACATTGCAAATTTGATTGTGCACTGTTTTGTTATGTGCATTTGATGATGATTGTTTATCCATTTAAGTGTGTAAGGCTTATGATGTGCTTGTGTTTTTAACCCCAATTTCTTAACTAATTCTTCTGAGATTAGATTAGATTGAGATCCACTATTGACTAATGTGTTTATCTTAGTGTGTCACATGATGATCCTTATATGAAACAACTTAATTCTACAATCAATGCCTTCACCAATTTTACCTTTCATACCAACCAATGAGACCTTAGATTCGTCACCCGAATCCGATCCCAAGTCCATCGGTCTTGTTGTCGCAATCACTGTTTGCCTTCCCTTCTTTTCCTTGAACCACTTTGGCCTCTTCTCGAGATGCAACTGCCAACATCTGTCCTCATCATGTCCCTCTTTCTTGCAAAGCTTGCAAGAGGGCTTCTCGTCCTTTCTTGCCACTGCATTTGCCTTTTTTTCTATGCCACTTCCTCTTTTCCTCTTTCCTTGAATACAATTCCCCTGATACACCTGGTTTCCCTGCTTCAATATACATTTCTTGAACAGAAACCTCATCAAGGTTAGTGGGTCCAAACATGAATACAATATTTCTAATATGTACAGGTAAACCTCCTATATACTTCATAAGGGTTTCCTATGTATGTAAAGGGATATCTAATATCAATGCCATTTTTCAAAATCCATCTGTATATTCTTGCATTGTTGTCCTTTTCTTAGTTTTAAAGCTTGTCATTCAATTAATGCTTTTTCTTTATAACCCAAAGGATATAATTGCTTCCTAAGTGCAGAAATGAAACTTTTCCATGTTGGAAATACATTACCCACTTGTTGCGTTCCATTTTTCAACTTGCTTTTCCACTAGATGAGCATTGTACCTGTAAGTCTCAAAGATGCCAACTTGATTTGTGTGGCCTCATCCTTGATCTGTTGCACACTGCAGTAAACGTCCATCTTCCTGATCCAATTTTCAAGTCTCTCTGCATTAAATTCACCATCATATATGGGTAATTCGAATTTAACATCAAGTTTTAATAAAGACATTTCATTCTTATGTTCATACACATGTTTCCTTGCATTGGATTTAGAATGTGAACTTGAAGAAGAAGGAGGTGATGATGGAGGTGAAGGAGGAATCTGAGGAGGATCCTCTTCCTCTTCACTTTTTTCCTTCCAAGATTTCCCAAGAACTAGTCTCTTTCGTTCCAAGTAATCCTCGTACAAAACTTTCACCATCTCCAACATAGCAAGGAAATTTTTTTGAAACTCTTTCTCATCAAGAGAAAGTCCCTCTTCCGATGCCATCTTCTCGTTGTGAGAAGCTCTTTTTCTCAATCCAATTAATGGATTCTCTTTAAAAATATTTCCATCACCACGTTGTAGCTTTTCCATAGTAAACATGCAAAACTCAAATCCAAACGTCAACTAGCTCTGATACCACTTGATCAGAAAAGATCTTTTAATGACTGTGGTTGAGCTATTAATTGCATGTGTTGATTAACCATTTAAGAAGTTGAATGAAAGATGATGAATTTAATGAAGAAACACATGAGACATAAAACAATATACATATCTAAATTGAAGCAATAAGAACAAAAAACCATAACAAGATAAGTGATAATAGAGTTCGACACAAAATTGCCTACGTCTCCAAGCCTTTGTCTAAGTGGGGGAGGTTTCTTTATTAATTCTTCAATTCTTGAAAAGTACATCAAAAGTACATCAAATGGACTCCATTATGATCTCTATATGTTTTGATCGATCTCATAAATCCAATGCAACTGATGGCACTAAAAAAGGCCGAGTATAGACTTTGGAAATGGCCTCCAAAGTTCTTCTCCTCAACAGCTCCCCTGCATAAAAATGGCTTTGGCTTTGCTTTGCTTTAGCATAAAATTGCTCTAACTATCCTGCATGGCCTCAAACGGGCATGGTTTTTATAGATATAAAGTTGGTTAACATTCCCCAACTTCCTCCCAAAATATGGGCTCAAAAAGAGCCCAATATCCCCCAAAATGGGCAAAATCCTCTTATTACATGCTAAAAATCAATTTAAAATCCAAAAACATTATAATAAAACCCACTTATCCAAAAATATATGGGTTAGGCCCCATAGAACTAGCGCGTGCACTTAAAACATGGGCATATTCTCTCATGTGGCCAAGCGTCAACACCCTACTCCATAAAACCCGGTCCAATGGTGTTAAATGATAGGACTGTGCCCCCAAAACCTACGCTAGCAAATCTAAACTGTGTCCTGGTCACATGGGATTCCACTAGATTCGGGGCGAGATCCATGGTGATATTTGTGCTAGAACTATAATTGGATTCAGAGGTTACATGCAGTAAAAGAAACCGTGGGTTGGGGCTTATCCCTAGCCCCCTTCCAAATCCAATAACACGTATTTACACTTTAATTAACATATAGTGGGTACTTTTAAACAAGTAACACATATTGCACATTAGAAAAGGACCTTTTCCAAAGCTTTGTCTCCTACCAAGAGATCATGGGCTCTAATTCCATGGGCTACAAAAATTTTCCCAGTCAGTCAATGAGGGGGGTGCCATGTGGTACCCTTTCATTGGTCCATGAAATGCCACATGTAAACGTTGGACTGGTCCACAATGTGCCACTTGTCCACACTACATTGATCATTGTCACTGCCCAATCACCCTGTTGTCGTGATGCCACATGTCACTATGCTAATGTCATCATGGTGATGTCATACAGACATCAGCATTGACTTTTTTCCAGTTGATCTGTTGACTTTTTAGATGTTTACAGAAATGATCAGCATGCAATAACTTCGCATCCAATGCCCATTTGAGGAAGTAACTATATGGACAGAATCAGCACGACGCATCGGTTGCAATGGAATTGTTTTCATTCGATTCCGAGAACTTTCATTTTTTAGCCTTTTCTAGACCTGGAAGCCTCCTGGATCCGATTCTTGATTACACCTCCCCACTATGGACCTTTTGGTCCCCAAAAGGTTATGGACTAGTCAACAAGCTCTGGCTAGGCCACCTGACTTATCGTTTGTCTCTAAACTCTGTCATGTGCAACTGTCTCATCAAGATCAACTGTAACACAATCATGACAACTTAGAACATATTGTTAGCCATTTGAACAATGTCACATTTTACTGAATCCACTATCGTCCATGTAGAAAACATTACTAATGATACCATCAAAAATACGACTGCAAATGAGTTGATATACTTGTAATATTTGAACGACATGCGCTTATCTTGAAGCAACCTGTGATTGATTTTCCATTCAACAATCATTTCTTGTTCTTGCTTAAGATCAATTACTTCATTTGAAACAATTATTGGTTCATTGCTTGCTTGCACTACCTTCTTTAATTGTTCCATTGTTTGAAGTGTTTTATTTTCCTTAACATGATGAGCATGAACCACATAATCTTGTTGTTGTGGTTAATTGATATTGATTATTTTTCCTGTAGAAGATTTCCTTACCATCATATAAGTATGGACTACCTTAGACCATTCCACATTCTCTTAATAACACTACATCACATGTTACCTCATCCTCATACTTAGATGAAATTGCAAATTTGATTGTGCATTGTTTTGTTATGTGCATTTGATGATGATTTCTTATCCATTTAAGTGTGTAAGGCTTATGATGTGCTTGTGTTTTTAACCCCAATTTCTTAACCAATTCTTCTGAGATTAGATTAGATTGAGATCCATTGTCGATTAATGTGTATATATTAGTGTGTCACATGGTGGTCCTTATATGAAACAACTTACTTCCACAATCAATGCCTTCACCAATTTTACCTGTCATACCAACCAATGAGACCTTAGATTCGTCACTTGAATTTGATCCCAAGTTTGTGGGTCTTTTTGTTGCTACCACTGTTTGCCTTCCCTTCTTTTCCTTGAACCACTTTGGCCTCTTCTCGGAATGCAACTACCAACATCTATCCTCATCATGTCCCTCTTTCTTGTAATGCTTGCAAGAGGGCTTCTCGTCCTTTCTTTCCACTGCATTTTCCTTTTTTCCATGCCACTTCCTCTTTTCCTCTTTCCTTGAAGATGATTCCCTTGATACACCTGCTTTCCCTGCTTCAATATACGTCGCTTGAACAGAAACCTCATCAAGGTTAGTGGGCCCAAACATGAATACAATATTTCTAATAAGTGCAGATAAACCTCCTCTATACTTCATAAGGGTTTCCTATTTATGTAAAGGGATATCTAACATCAATGTCATTTTTCGAAATCCATCTATGTATTCTTGCATTGTTTGTACTTTTCGTAGTTTTAAAGCTTGTCATTCAATTGATGTTTTTTCTTTATAGCCCAAAGGATAGAATTGCTTCCTAAGTGCATAAATTAAACTTTGCCACGATGGAAATACATTACCCACTTGTTGCATTCCATTTCACAACTTTCTTTGCGACCAGATGAGAGTTGTACCTGCAAGTCTCAAAGATGCCAACTTGATTTGTGCGCCATCATCCTTGATTTGTTGCACACTGTAGTAAACCTCCATTTTCCTTACCCAATTTTCAAGTCTCTCTACATTAACTTCACCATCATATATGGGTAATTTGAATTTAACATCAAGTTTTAATAAATGCATTTCATTCTTATGTTTATGGACATGTTTCTTTGCATTGTATTTATAACTTGAACTTGAAGAAGAAGGAGAAGAATGAGGTGATGATGGAGGTTAAGGATGAATCTGAGGAGGATTCTCTTCCTCTTCAATTTTTCCCTTTGAATATTTCCCAAGAACTGGTCTCTTTCATTCCAAGTAATCCTCATACAAAACTTTCACCATCTCCGACATAGCAAGGAAAGTTTTTTGAAACTTTTTATCATCAAGAGAAAGTCCCTCTTCTGATGCCATCTTCTCGTTGTGAGAAGATATCTTTCTCAATCCAATTAATGGATTCTCTTTAACAAGCTTGCCTTCTCCATGCTATATCTTTTCCCTAGTTAAGATGCAAAACTCAAATCCAAACGCCAACTATCTCTAATACCACTTGATCAGAAAAGATCTTTTCATGAATGTGGTTGAGTTATTAATTGCATGCGTTGATTAACCATTTAAGAAGTTGAATGAAAGAGGGTGAATTTAATGAAGAAACATAGCATCCATAAAACAATATACATATCTGAATTGAAGCAATAAGAACAACAAACCATAACAAGAGAAGGGATAACAGAGTTCGATACAAAATTGCCTACGACTTCAGGCCTTTGTCTTAGTGGGGGAGGCTTCTTTATTAATTATTCAATGCTTGTAAAGTACATCAAAAGTACATCAAATGGAATCTATTATGATTTTTCTATTTTCTAATTGACCTCATAAATCCAATGCAACCGACGGCATTGAAAAAGGCCGAGTATAGCCTCCTCCAAAGTTTTGCTCCTCAACAGCTTTCCTGCATAAAAATGGATTTGGCTTTGCTTTGCTTCAGCATAACACTTATCTGACTATCCTCCATGGCCTAAAAAAGGCCTGGATTTTATAGATCTAAAGTTGGTTAACAGTCCCCAACTTCCTCCCAAAGTCTGGGGTCAAAAAGAGCCCAATATCCCCCAAAATGGGAAAAATCCTCTTATTACAGGCCAAAAATCAATTTAAAATCAAAAAACATTATAATTAAACCCACTTATCCAAAAATATATGGGTTAAGCCCCATAGACATGGTGAGCACACTTAAAACATGGGCATATGCTCTCATGTGGCCAAGTCCCCTAATACATAAAACTCGGTTGCACGATGTTAAATGATAGGACTGTGCCCCCAAAACCCACGCTAGCAAATCTGAACTGAGTCCGGGTCACATGGGATTCCACCAGATTCAGGGCTAGATCCATGGTGATATCCATTCCAGCATATAATCGGAGTCGGAGGTTACATGCAGTAAAAGAAATCGTGGGTTGGGGCTTAGACCCAACCCCCTTCCGAATCCATTAACACATATTTACACTTTAACTAACATATAGTGGGTACTTTTAAATAAGTAACACATATGGCGCATTTGCAAAGGACCTTTCCCAAAGCTTTGTTGCCTACCAAGAGGTCATGGGCTCTAATCCCATGGGCTACAATTTTTTGGGGGGGAATACACGATATAATTAGGATACTTTTAACCTACATGATATAATTGACATACTTTTTACCTATAAGATTATGTTTTCATAAAAAATTTAATATAAAAGAGAATAAAACTTGGCGTTGTATATTCCATATTGTAGTTCATAACTGTTTATTCAATAATAATAATAATAATATTTATATAATATAGTTATATAGATTTTTTTTTTTTTTTTTAATTTCAAATGAATTTTTCTGAATTTTAATGTTTTGTTAATATTTTTTATTTTAGATTTTATTTTTTAAGATTTTTTGAATTTTGACATGATTTTAGAATTTTTTTTGTTTTTATATTTTTATATTTTATTTTTAAGTTTTAATGAATTTTTTACTATTTTTTTTTTGCAATATATATATATATATATATTTATATATATATCATTATTGTTTTTTTGGAAATTTTTAAATCTTTTGAGTTTTTTTTTGAGTTTTTTCACCTTTTTTTTAATGTTTTTCTTTTTTCCAAATTTGGGTTTTGAATATATATTTTTAAATGTATTGTTTTCATGGCATTATATATTATGTTGTGTTTGGAGTGATAAACTAAGATTTTAAAAGTAAGCATTTAAGGGTTGATTTGATGGTTTTCTTTGGAGTAATGATGATTTCGATTATCACTTTTAAGAAAATGTAAATTTAATACTCCAAATTTAAAATGGGTGTTATCGGTAGTAGTTCATTTCAATTTGATGGTTGATTTTGTTGTTTTCATTTTAATGGTATCAATTTCTAAAAATACGATTTCAAAATATCTATAAATTTAACGTTTTGAAAAAAAATAAAAATTTTATATCATTTTTTTATTTAAGTATCGATTTGAAGGTTTTTTTGTGCTACTATATGAGTTTTGAAGGTCATGTTTGAAAAATGTTGTAATTTTGACCTGTTTGAAAAAATGATGCTACTGGTAGCACCGTATTTTGATTTGGGGTTGATTTTCATGTTTTTTTTGGAAAAATATGGGTTTTTTGGGCCAAAGTTCTCGTTTTGAGCTCACAGTTCTCATTAAGTTGGTAACTATGTTGAAATGCCACATGTCAACATTGGACTGGTCCACAATGTGCCACTTGTCCACACTGCATTGATCCCTATTACTGCCCAGTCACCCTGCTTCCGTGATGCCACATGTCACTATGTTGATGTCAACATGGTGATTTCATGCAGACATTGGCATTTACTTTTTGCCAGTTGACCTTTTTACTTTTTAGCTGTTTGGGGAAACGATCAGCGTGTGATAACTTTTGCATCCAATGCCCATTTGAGGAAGTAACTATATGGACAGAATGAGAATTTAAATTCAGTCGCAATGGAATTGGTTTCATTTGATTCCAATAAATTTCATTTTTGAGCCTTTTCTAGACCTGGAAGCCTCCTGAATCCAATTCTGGATCACACATCCCCACTATGGACTTTTTGGTCCCCAAAAGGCTACTGACTAGTCAACAAGCTCGGGATAGGCCATCGATCTTGTCCTCTATCTCTGAACTCTATCCACTGCACCTGTCTCATCAAGATCAACTGTAACACAATCATGACAACTTAGAGCATATTGTTAGCCATTTGAACAATGTAACATTTTACTGAATCCACTATCATATATGTAGAGAACATTACTAATGATAGCATCAAAAATACGACTGCAAATGAGTTGATATACTTGTAATATTTGAACGACATGAGCTTATCTTGAAGCAACCTGTGATTGATTTTCCATTCAACAATAATTTCTTGTTCTTGATTAAGATCGATTACTTCATTTGAAACAATTATTGGTTTGTTGCTTGCTTGCACTGCCTTCTTTAATTGTTCCATTGTTTGAAGTGTTTTATTTGCCTTAACATGATGAGCATGAACCACATAATCTTGACTTGCTTTGGTTAATTAATAATGATTCTTTGTCCTGTAGAAGATTGCCTTACGATCATATAAGTATGGACTACCTAAGACCATTCCACATTCTCTTAACGACACTGAAATTGCAAATTTTATGGTGCAATGTTTTGTTATGTGCATTTGATGATGATTGCTTATCCATTTAAGTGTGTAAGGTTTATGATATGCTTTTGTTTCTAACCCCAATTGCTTAACCAATTCTTCTGAGATTAGATTAGATTGAGATCCAATAGTGATTAATGTGTCTATCTTAGTGTGTCGCATGATGGTCCTTATATGAAACAACTTACTTCTACAATCAATGCCTTCACCAATTTTACCTATCATACCAACCAATGAGACCTTATATTCGTCACCCGAATCTGATCCCAAGTCTATGGGTCTTGTTGTCGTTGCCACTGTTTGCCTTCCCTTATTTTCATTAAACCACTTTGGCATCTTCTTGGGATGAAAATACCAACATCTGTCCTCATCATGTCCCTGTTTCTTGCAATGCTTGCAAGAGGGCTTCTCGTCCTTTCTTGCCACTGCATTTTCCTTTTTTCCATGCCAATTCCTCTTTTCCTCTTTCCTTGAAGACGATTCCCATGATACACTTGCTTTCCTTTCTTCAATATACGTCCCTTGAACAGAAACCTCATCAAGGTTAGTGGGTCCAAACATAAATACAATATTTCTAATATGTGTAGGTAAACCTCTTATATACTTCATAAGGGTTTCCTATGTATGTAAAGGGATATCTAACATCAATGCCATTTTTTGAAAACCATCTGTGTATTCTTGCACTGTTTGTCCTTTTCTTAGTTTTAAAGCTTGTCATTCAATTAATTATTTTTCTTTGTAACCCAAAGGATAGAATTGCTTCCTAAAATGAAACTTTTCCATGATGGAAATACATTACCCACTTGTTGGATTCCATTTTGCAACTTTCTTTACCACCAAATGAGAGTTGTACCTACAAGTCTCAAAGATGCCAACTTGATTTGTGTGGCCTCATAATTGATCTTTTGCACACTGCAGTAAACCTCCATCTGCCTGACCCAATTGTCAAGTCTCTCTGCATTAACTTCACCATCATATATGGGTAATTCTAATTTAACATCAAGTTTTAATAAAGGCATTTCATTCTTATGTTTATGGACATGTTTCTTTGCATTGGATTTAGAACTTGAACTTGAAGAAGAAGGAGAAGAAGGAGGTGATGATGGAGGTGAAGGAGGAATCTAAGGGGGATCCTCTTCCTCTTCACTTTTTTCCTTTGAATATTTTCCAAGAACTGATCTCTTTCATTCCAAGTAATCCTCGTACAAAACTTTCACCATCTCTGACATAGAAAGGAAATTTTTTTTTGCAACTCTTTCTCATGAAGAGAAAGTCCCTCTTCCGATGTCATCTTCTCATTGTGAGAAGCTCTCTTTCTCAATCCAATTAATGGATTCTCTTTAACAAGCTCGCCTTCACCACACTATATATTTTCCCTGGTTAACATGCAAAAATGAAATCCAAACGTCAACTAGCTCTGATACCAGTTGATCAGAAAAGAGCTTTTAATGACTGTGGTTGAGTTATTAATTGCCTGAGTTGATTAACCATTTAAGACATTGAATGAAAGAGGATGAATTTAATGAAGAAACATAGTAGCCATAAAACAATATCTAGATCTGAATTGATGCAATAAGAACAATAAACCATAACAAGACAAGTCATAACAGAGTTTGGCACAAAATTGCCTACGTCTCCGGGCCTTTGTCTCAGTGAGGGAGGCTTTTTTATTAATTCTTAAATTCTTGTAAAGTACATCAAATGGACTCCATTCTAATCTCTCTATTTCCTTATCTACCTCATAAATCCAATGCAACTGACGACATTGAAACAAGCCGAATATAGCCTCCGAAAATGGCCTCTGAATTTTTGCTCCTCAACAACTCCCTTGCAAAAAAATGGCTTTGGCTTTGCTTTGCTTTAGCATAACACTGCTCTGACTGTCCTCCATGTTCTCAAACAGGCCTAGTTTTTATCGATCTAAATATGGTTAACATTCCCCATCTTCCTCCCAAAATCTGGGCTAAAAAAGAGGCCAATGTCCCCCAAAATGGGAAAAATCCTCTTATTACACGCCAAAAATCAATTTAAAATCCAAAAACATTATAATAAAACCTAATTATCCAAAAATATATGTGTTAATCCCCATAAACCTGGCAAACGCACATAAAACATGGGCATATGCTCTCATGTGGCCAAGCACCAGCCTCCTAGGGGCTGGGCATTGGCCCCTGCTCCATAAAACTCGGTCGCATGGTGTTAAATGATAGGACTCTGCCCCCAAAACCCATGCTAGCAAATCTGAATTGATTCCTGGTCACATGGGATTCCACTGGATTTAGGGATAAATCCATGGTGATATCCATGCCAGCACTATAATTGGAGTCAGAGGTTACCTCCAGTAAAAGAAACCGTGGGTTGGGGCTTAGCCTTAGCCCCATTATGAATCCATTAACACGTATTTACACTTTAATTAACATATAGTGGGTACTTTTAAACAAGTAACACATATCGTGCATTGGCAAAGGACCTTTCCCAAAGCTTTGTCTCCTACCAAGAGGTCATGGGTTCGAATTCCATGTGCTACAAACTTTTTCCCAGTCATTCAATGAGGAGGATGCCATGTGGCACCCTTTCATTGGTTCATGAAATGCCACATGTCAACGTTGGACTGGTCCACAATGTGCCACTTGTCCACACTGCATTGATCCCTGTCACTACTAAGTCACCCTGCTGCCGTGCTTCTACACGTCACTATGGTGATGTCAGCATGGTGATGTCATGCTGATGTTAGCATTGATTTTTTGCCAGTTGACCTATTGACTTTTTAGCTGTTTGGGAAACGATCAACATGCGATAAATTTTACATCCGATGCCCATTTGAGGAAGTAAATATATGGCCATAATCAGTGTGATGAGATGGTTGCAATGGAATTGGTTTTATTTGATTCCGAGAACTTTCATTTTTGAGCCTTTTCTAGACCTGGAAGCCTCTTGGATCCGATTCTAGATCACACCTCCCAACTATGCACCTTTTGGTCTCCAAAAGGTTACTAACTAGTCAACAGCTCAGGATAGGCCACCTAACTTGTCCTCTATCTCTAAACTCTGTTCTATGCACCTGTCTCATCAAGATCAACTGTAACACAATCATGAAAACTGAGAGCATATTGTTAGCCATTTGAACCCTGTCGCATTTTACTGAATCCACTATCATCCATGTAGACAACATTACTAATGATAACATAAAAAACACTACTGCAAATGAGCTAATATACTTGTAATATTTGCATGACATGAGCTTATCCTGAAGCAACCTGCGATGGATTTTCCATTCAACAATCATTTCCTGTTCTTGCTTAAGATCGATTACTTCATTTGAAAAAATTATTGGTTTGTTTCTTTCTTGCACTAAATTCTTTAATTGTTCCATTGTTTGAAGTGTATTATTTGCCTTAACATGATGAACATGAACCACATAATCTTGACTTGCTTTGGTTAATTGATATTGATTTTTTGTCCTATATAAGATTCCCTTACGATCATATAAGTATGGACTACCTAAGACCATTCCACATTCTCTTAATGACATTGCATCACATGTTACCTCATACACATACTTAGATGACATTGAAAATTTGATTGTGCACTGTTTTGTTATGTGCATTTGATGATGATTGTTTATCCATCTAAGTGTGTAAGGCTTATGATGTGCTTGTGTTTTTAACCCTAATTTCTTAACCAATTCTTCTGAGATTAGATTAGATTGAGATCCACTGTTGACCAATGTGTTTATCTTATTGTGTCACATGATGGTCCTTATATGAAACAACTTACTTCTACAATCACTTCCTTCACCAATTTTACCTTTCATACCAACCAATGAGACCTTAGATTCGTCACCCGAATCCGATCTCAAGTCCATGGGTCTTGTTATCGCTACCACATCTTGCCTTCCCTTCTTTTCCTTGAACCACTTTGGCCTCTTCTCCGGATGAAACTACCAACATATATTCTCATCATGTCCCTCTTTCTTGCAATGCTTGCAAGAGGGCTTCTCGTCCTTTCTTGCCACTGCATTTGCCTTTTTTCCATGCCACTTCCTCTTTTCCTCTTTCCTTGAAGACAATTCCCCTGATACACCTGCTTTCCCTGCTTCAATATATGTCTCTTGAACAGAAACCTCATCAAGGTTAGTGGGTCCAAACATGAATACAATATTTCTAATATGTACAGGTAAACCTCCTATATACTTCATAAGGGTTTCGAGTGTATGTAAAGGGATATCTAATATCAATGTCATTTTTTGAAATCCATCTCTATATTCTTGCACTGTTTGTCCTTTTCGTAGTTTTAAAGCTTGTCATTCAATTAATGCTTTTTCTTTATAACCCAAAGGATAGAATTGCTTCCTAAGTGTAGAAATGAAATTTTTCCATGATGGAAATACATTACCCACTTGTTGCGTTCCATTTTGCAACTTGCTTTGCCACCAGATGAGAGTTGTACCTGCAAGTCTCAAAGATGCCAACTTGATTTGTGTGGCCTCATCCTTGATCTATTGCACACTGCAGTAAACGTCCATCTTCTAGACCCAATTGTCAAGTCTCTCTGCATTATCTTCACCATCATCTATGGGTAATTCGAATTTAACATCAAGTTTTAATAAAGACATTTCATTCTTATGTTCATAGACATGTTTCTTTGCATTGGATTTAGAACGTGAACTTGAAGAAGAAGGAGGTGATGATGAAGGTGAATGAGGAATTTGAGGAGGATCCTCTTCCTCTTCACTTTTTCCCTTCCAAGATTTCCCAAGAAATGATCTCTTTCATTCCAAGTAATCCTCGTACAAAACTTTCACCATCTCCGACATAGCAAGGAAAGTTTTTTGAAACTCTTTCTCATCAAGAGAAAGTCCCTCTTTCGATGCCATCTTCTCGTTGTGAGAATCTCTCTTTCTCAATCCAATTAATAGATTCTCTTTAACAAGCTCTCCATCACCACATTGTAGCTTTTCCATTGTAAACATGCAAAACTCAAATCCAAACGTCAACTAGCTCTGATACCACTTGATCAGAAAAGATCTTTTAATGACTGTGGTTGAGCTATTAATTGCATGCGTTGATTAACCATTTAATAAGTTGAATGAAAGATGACGAATTTAATGAAAAAACATAGGAGCCATAAAACAATATACATATCTAAATTGAAGCAATAAGAACAACAAACCATAACAAGATAAGTGATAATGGAGTTCGACACAAAATTGCCTACGTCTCCAAGCCTTTGTCTAAGTGGGGGAGGTTTTTTTATTAATTCTTCAATTCTTGCAAAGTACATCAAATGGACTCCATTATGATCTCTCTATGTTTTGCTCGACCTCAGAAATCCAATGCAACTGATGGCACTGAAAAAGGCCGAGTATAGCCTTTGGAAATGGCCTCCAAAGTTCTTCTCCTCAACAACTCCCCTGCAGAAAAATGGCTTTGGCTTTGCTTTGCTTCAACATAACATTGCTCTAACTATCCTGCATGGCCTCAAACGGGCCTGGTGTTTATAGATCTAAAGTTGGTTAACATTCGCCAACTTCCTCCCAATATTTGGGCTCAAAAAGAGCCCAATATCCCCCAAAATGAGCAAAATCCTCTTATTATAGGCCATAAATCAATTTAAAATCCAAAAACATTATAATAAAACCTAATTATCTAAAAATATATGGGTTAATCCCCATAGACCTGGAACATGCACATAAAACATGGGCATATGCTCTCATGTGGCCAAGCGCTAGCCTCCTAGTGGCTACGCGTTGGCCCCTACTCCATAAAATTCTGTCGCATGGTGTTAAATGATAGGACTGTGCCCCCAAAACCCACGCTAGCAAATCTGAACTGATTCCCGATCACATGGGATTCCACCGAATTCGGGGCTAGATCCATGGTGATATCTGTGCCAACACTATAATCGGATTTGGAGGTTACATGCAGTAAAAGAAACCCTGGCCTGGGGATTAGCCCCAGTCCCCCTCTGAATCCATTAACATGTATTTACACTTTAATTAACATATAGTGGGTACTTTTAAACAAGTAACAGATATGGCGCATTAGCAATGGACCTTTTCCTAAAGCTTTGTCGCCTACCAAGAGGTTATGGGCTCAAATCCCATGGGCTACAGAATTTTCCCAGTCAGTCAATGAGGGGGATGCCACATGGCACTCTTTCATTGGTCCATGAAATGCCACATGTTAACATTGGAGTGGTTCACAATGTGCCACTTGTCCACACTGCATTGATCCCTGTCACTGTCCAGTCACTATGCTGATGTCATGCTGACATCATATTGACTTTTTTTCCAGTTGACCTGTTGACTTTTTAATTGTTTGGGGAAACGATTAGTGTGCGATAACTTTCGCATCTGACACTCGTTTGATGAAGTAAATATATGGTCAGAATCAACGTGACAAGACGGTCGCAATGGAATTGTTTTCATTCGATTATGATAACTTTCATTTTAGAGCCTTTTCTGGACTTGGAAGCCTCTTGGATCCGATTCTGGATCAATCTATGAAGCCATTTTCTATTGGTTCCCAACATTCCTGAGCTTGGAGGAACAATTTCATTAGCAAGGACCAAAACTTGTAGTTCTTGCCAACAAGATGATGACCTAACTCCAAGTCTTCCCACATTTTGGCAACTTTGACTTGATTTGTTGCTCTATAAACCTGCAATGAGGCTTATGAATGATCTCTACTAATTATCCCTCCTCAAAAGTAGGGACAACTAATATAAATGCACTCCCATGGTTTAAATAAAATCCCTTGTCCTAATACATATGCACTCCCATCGTCCATATGATTAAGAGCTCGAAACCAGGGTTTTAATATTAATTGACGCTAATATATCCATAATTCCCTCTAAGAATCCAATCTCTAGGATCCCTAAGAATCCAATCTCTAGGATTCCTAAAATCCTCAGGATCCTCTAAATCTTCAAGATAGCTAGAATCTCTCACTCATACTAAAACATCTATATCTCTCACTCAATCTCTAGATATGTGCTAAGAGAGATCTGATTACATAAAATCTCACAATCCTTCTAGAATTCCTTTAAAACATAAGAATTTACAATTAAATAAATAATTAGATTCAATTAGGGAACCCACTCCTTAGTAAAACAAAAGACCACTGCACCTAGTCAAATGTGATTGACTTTGGATGAAAAATGCTCCTCCATCACAAGAATTGGCCTTTGGGTTGGCCCAAAATCACTAGAGGAGGCCATTACAAAACAAATTGCAGAACTGTAGAATTAAAAGAAAATACTTGAATCTTTACGAGAAAGCATTGTAGTTCCTTAATAAATCATTTGTGGCTCCTACCGGTTCAATTGGAACCCGCCTATAGACCTATATGCCCCCTCACCAACAAATCAGTATATTCCCCAACATATTAATATGGCGGTCAAAATCACTCGCCTTGAGGCTCCTTACGAGCTGCACATTCAGGTTTTGTTACTTTAACTGGTTCGCGCCCAATAAATTTCTACTCATCAATCTGGGTCATATGGAAAAATTTCATCTACTTTTATTTATACAAGGTAAACTAGCTACGATCTTCTTGACTCACGCATTCACAAAGATGCGGTGCTGCTTCGTGTCATCTGGCGATGGAATCGGCGTTGGGGTACCAATGTGATGTTCTAAAACATCCCTCTGACTCAAAATGTACCAAACTCAGCTCAACATATTTGAAGCTTCGAGCACTACAGAGAAAGATGAATCTTTCTACCGTGCGCGACGGTATGACCCGTGGCGATGCTAATACGATCAATCCTTTGGTATGAATCTTTGAAGAGCTCGCCTTGGGCTTCAAGCACATTGGTTCTTCTCTCTATTCGATCTGGGTGCTCAATAGCTCACTCAATACAATGAAAACCCTTCCTCTGTCATTCAAATCACCAAGGGTTCTAGTGGTCTGGAGCTCTGTTTCTACCAAACACTAATCAATTCCCCATGTAGTCCGCCAGAACCCACTCTTCTCTCTATTCGAGTTTCTTCCACCACGAATCCGAGTTGGAGGAAGATGTGAGTTTCGAGGGAATCCAAGACTGTTGTTGTTAGCAACAATTGTGGTATCAGGGAACAAAGGTCTGCAGGATGGCACGATAAGTGCCCAAGCGCAGCACACAGAAGAAATCTGCTTGGGGCCCGGGTCAAGCAAGCGAGCTTGATCATAGACATGAGAAGCGACGAAAGCTCCACAGGAGGGCTTCATCGGGAATCGGGATATCGGAGATCCCGATAGCGAGAGTTTGGTGCATTGCAGAATCGCGATACGTGATTTCCCGATCGGTGGGTTACAACTGTCAATTGTGGAGGACAGGTGGCAGGCTTTTGTGACGGGGAGCGGACCGTTGATAGGTCAATGACCATGAGCCATCGGGGATCGGGGAATCGAGAGTCCAGAGGACGCGTGCTCGTTGACATTGCAAACTGCGAAACCCCGATGGAGAGTATGGTCGAGGACATGTGGTAGTGGTCACTTGGACCAGGGTCTAGTCGAAGGGCTAGCACGGAAGGTGCATCGGCAATCGGAAAATCGCGAGTCCCATGGATGCAAACACCGTGTCATTGTGAACGCCGAAACTCCGAGGGGGGGTTTGGCTACGATCACACAGAGACAGGTCATATGGATCGTGTTCTAGCCGGTAGGGGCTAGCTCCTAGGAGGAGGATCTCATCGCACATCGGGATATCGGAGATCCCAGAGGCAAGGAGTTCGTGCATCTCGAACTCGTGAATCCCGAATCCCCGAAACCCCGAAACCTCATCACATGCCTATCCCTTTCCGCCACGACATATTCACGTGTCATGCCAACCACAGTTTCTTCCTGGCCCTTGTGTTCTCCCCACCTGGCTCGTACACTTCGAAGCCCACGAATTCTTCCACTTGCATTTTCCCTATCGTTCTCCCTCCGCCACATCCATCCATATGGCCTCTCCTCATCCCATCTCCACATTGAGCATGTTAAACCACCCCTGCCTGATCACCGTCCATTCACCACTTCGTGTCAAGTCCTCCAGTCATCACGACGGCCTCCACGTCCACCCGCTAGTCTTACCATGATTTCTCCAAACAGATCCAAATGGTAGAATGAGAAGGCCTCCATGTCCTGTAGGTACAGAGTTGACTGGGGCCTTTCCTGATCCCAATGAAATAGTTATTGCAGCAGTTGATGGTCGTTGGACATCATTTCCACCATAAATGGAAAGTCCAGAAAATGACTGTAAGCTTGTCAATTCATTCACAGGTCCTTTTGGAGCGCGATTGCATCTGACTTAAGTTCACGACTGTCCAGAGACTGCAGACGCAGTAAACATGCAGACGTAATGTCTTCAATGCGATGTCTCGAATTGGCTTCTATGGTTTTGCTCCAAGTATATGTAGGCATTTTGGCCATTTTGTAAGTATCGATGGTTGAGCAGAGCTCCCAGTTGTAAAGTTTTAATGAAGCACTGTTATTCTGGCTATGTGTGAACTTTTGAGACTTCTTGCCTTATGAATGCCAGTTTCTTTCATGTTTTTGTTTACACTGTGTTAGAGCAACTCGGAATTGGAGGATCCAGTCGAGTTGTAGCTATTATAGGATGATGTTGTAATGGATCACTGTAATAGTTGCGTTATCTCTAATCAGTTCTTGTGATTTCCCCAGCACTGAGTGACTTGGAATTGGAGGATCCAGTCAAGTCCCCTCTCAGTTCCTTGAGACCCTGAACCAAGTGGATCTTTCATTCAGAGTCTTTCTTCTGCAAACGACCGAAAGCCTATTGCCCAAAGTCGTTTGTCCACCTTTCTCACTAAGTCTTTCACCAGTTCACCTTTTAATCAACCCGCTGGTTGAAGTTAGGATTCCATACCTCCTTTGTTCTTTACGTACCAAATCCAGTCCCCCATTTAGAATGATGCCTCCTCAAGCCATTATCTCCATTTGATCATCCTTTATAAACAAATCGTGACATTAAACTGATGGGTGTCGGGCTCTGCTCCTGCAAGAAATCCAGGAGTGACTTCCGACGCTAACATTTCTGGCATCGTTGTCAGGGACGAAGTTGAATATTTTCCCCGGGATTGAACGACAACGATTAGCTGATTCTGAAGGTGCATCAAATATCAGAACTATTGAGATTGTTGTTGTGCACCTGGCGACTCCATTGTGACGACTCTGCTGGGGAGAACCTGCTCTATCAATTGTGGCTTTCAGAGGCAGACACACGTGGTCTCATCCACAGCTGCCCCTAGATACACCTGAAACCGATCCAGAGGTGGTTCTCAGAAAAGGAAAGGCCCTTGAAGAGGAAGCTTCCACCGTCGAAACAGGTAATCTGCCATTTCCTTCTGTAAGAACTCCGTTTCCTCCCCCTCAGTTTCTTGATAGACCTCCTTCACAAGTTTCCCGTTTCCTGAATTTTGGGAGTGTTCCTGCTGAGTTTTCCCCTCCTGGTCTGGAATTGGAAGGAGAGATCCTTGTCACTCCCCTCTCCTCTGAAGTTGTACCTTGGCGTAGACCCACGACCACAGAATATTTCCCCACTCCTGCACAAGGAGGAGCACCTGCTGACTTGAGCTCGGTAGCTTGTTCCTTGAATCACCTCTTGTTTCCCACCCCACTCCGAGATTTATTCTCGGTAGCCCCTTCGCGAACTCCTTCTTCTCCAAATTTTCCTCCACCTAATATTCCTATGGCCGGTGCTAATCCCCCTCCAAATAGAATGAACGCCATAGTTGCTTCTAGGTATGCTCCCTTGATCTTACCTCATCCCATGAATCCTTTCCCTGCTAGAGATTACTTGAAATATATGCCCAAGTTCACCGGGGAAGGGGACATAACTACGGAGGAACACCTGGTTGCTTTCTACAGTTATGCAGACAACCTGAACATTGGAAATGAAGATGTCTGGATGAGGGTTTTTGTCCAGACCCTGGATGGTGAGGTAATAAAATGGTTTAGAGGATTAGCTCCCGGATCTATTGCTGGAATTGAAGCCCTAGATAATGCTTTCCTGAGGCAGTGGGTAGATAAGAAGGATTTCATGTATTATATGACCGAGTTCGGGTCTTTGAAGAAGATGGAAGGAGATTCTGTCTCTGACTTCTTCAAAAGATTCAATAAGATGTACAATAAGATTCCTGATGAAATAAAACCATCAAAAGCCTCGGCCAAAATGTCCTACGCTAGTGTGTTTGGCCCTGATTTCTGTCTTTTATTGAGAGAAAGAAGAGTCGCTTCCTTAGCTCAAATGCAAGACGCAGCCATAGAAGTGGAATCCAATGTATTAGCAGCTGATAGATTGAGAAACGAGGCTGATGCGGGCAGAAGAAAGGGAAAATCCGAAGCCTCAACTTCCGGCCCATCGGTGCCCCACCTTCAAGTAGATGAACTAACCAAGATGGTGAAGTCTCTGTTTGTAGATATGGAAATATTGAAGGTAGAGAGGAGGCAGTCATACAAGAGCCCTCAGAGCGCCGAAAACAAAGGAGGTTTTCAGAGGCCAAACAATATTGCTTCCCCGATGATGCAAAGAGACAGAGATGACCAGAAAATTCAGACCCCTTTTCAAAACAATTTTTTGGCTGAGGGAGAAGAAGGGGAAACAGACGAACTTGAGCCTGAAATCCATTGCTTTGGAGATACTCCTCCTTTTCCTCATCTCACTCAATCATCATACGAGGAGTCTCTCATGGACAGTCAGCTAAATGAATTAAGCAAGGGGGAAAAGGCTGGCGGCGGTCAAGGCAGGTACAACCTGAGGTTCAACAAAAGAACAGCGGCACCTGATATTCCTAAGGAGTCCATTAGGGCAGAGAAGCCTGCTAGTAAAGTAGCATATGGTCACAGAGGTAAGAAGGCACAACCCCTCTCTCCCGTTGTCCATAATCATGTTCCTGAAATAAAAGAAATTCCAAATCCTACATCTTCTTTTAACTTCGAGCATGAGATCCAAAAGATCAGAATCTCTGTGCCCCTCACTGAGCTGATTAAACATGATGAATTCAAAAAGCGCTTCTCTGAGATTTTATAGTCTGAAGCCTCAAGCCTTCCTACAGACTCCATAAACCTCCAATATGAAAAGCCAGTTGTTGTCCTAGGTCCCATGGTAGAAGACAGAGATGATTCATCCCCTCCCTTCTAGACCTCCTTGAACATACATGACAAGGTGCTACACAACTGCTTGATGGATTCAGGGGCTTCTCACAACCTCATGCCCAAAAATGTCATGGAAGAGTTAGGACTAGAAGTCACCCGAGCCTATCATGACCTCTATTCCTTTGACTCCAGGAGAATTCAGTGTCTTGTAGATATTAAAGACCTGGTTGTCACCCTGTTTCAACTGCCCATGAAGAGTGTGGTCATGGATATTGTAGTAGCTGATGTTCCCCCCAGGTTCGGTATGCTATTATCAAGATCTTGGATAAAAATACTGGGGGGAACCTTGCAGATGGACCTTATATATGCTACTATCCCAATGTTTGGAGGAGAGCATAGAAGACTATACAGGGAAGCTCAATTGGCCTATATAATCAGCGATGAAGCCAACCCTACCAACCATCCCATTTTTGCCTTGGACACTGACTTAGGTTCCAGTGTGCTCCAACTCACTCATGCTCCCGAACCTCCTCTTAGACTCAGAAAGAAGCCCACCGATTCCCCTGAACTTCCTCCTTCCATCACCCCCGTCTGGAAACTGTTCTTTGATGGAGCCTCTTCCAGGGAAGGCGCTGGAGCTGGGGTGGTTTTTGTATCACCGCCTCAGGAAACCATATCTCTGTCATACAAATTAGAATTTGAAGCTACCAACAATGTGGCAGAGTATGAGGCACTTGTTCTGGGATTAAGAGTCGCGAAGGAAATGAGAATTCAGGAAGTAGCAGTGTTTGGTGATGCAGAGTTGGTAGTTCAGTAGATTAGGAACGCTTATCAGGCTAAACATCCTCGACTCAGAAGCTACAAAAATGAAGTATGGGACCTAGTTGACAATTTCTTCTTAGCATTTAACATTTCATTCATCCCAAGAGAGGAGAACACAATGGCAGATTCCTTGGCTACATCCGCTAGCAATTTCAAAGTACCCTTGCCGCCCAAATTCAGATATGATGTAGAGGTAAAATACAGGCCCTCCATACTTGACAACGTCAAACATTGGAAGGTATTTGAGGATGATCTCGAGGTCAAGAGGTTCTTGGAGACTGTCGAGGAATTTTCATAAATGCACATTGACCAAGACGTCGTCTCAGAGGAAGAGCTCGATGGGGGTAATTTTCTGAATAAGATTGCAGGGCGTGACATTGTACAGCTGCCCAGCAACCATATTCCCAGAGGGTTGGTTCCTTTGGAAATACTTTTTGATGGAAATGATATATCGTTAAAAGAAAAAGTCTCAGAGGAGGATGTTGTTACTATTCAGCGCAACATTGGGACCGGGGGTGAGCCCAAGTTGGTCAAATTGTCAAGAAGTCTAACAGAGGAGCAGAGGGCCGAATACATTGGGCTTTTGAGGGAATTTGCTGATGTGTTTTCCTGGACCTACGAAGACCTCAAAACCTATGACACCTCTGTCATCGAGCATAAAATTCCATTAAAGGAGGAGGCAAATCCATTCATGTAGAAGTTGAGACAGATCAATCCCATGCTGCTGCCTATCATGGAGAGGGAAGTGAGGAAGCCGCTTCAAGCTTAGATCATTGTTCCACTGAGATATTCAGAGTGGGTGGCCAACTTGGTGCAAGTAAGGAAAAAGAGTGGAGAGATCTGACTCTGTGTAGACTTCAGAAACTTGAACAGGAGCTCACGGAAGGATAACTACCCCTTGCCAAAGATGGAACATATACTGCAGAGGGTGATAGGAGCTTCCAGGATGTCTATGATTGATGGTTTCTCTGGCTACAATCAGGTCTTTGTTTTGCCTGAAGACAGGGAAAAGACAACATTCACTACTCCATGGGGCACATTCATGTATGCCAAGATGCCATTTGGACTAATGAATGCAGGGGCGACTTTCTAGCGTGCCATGGACATAGCTTTCATTGGGGAAAAGGATAAATTTGTGGTCGTTTATCTGGATGACATCATAGTATTCTCAAAATCTGATAAAGAACACCGTCGCCATCTCAGGAAAGTTTTCTTGAAATGTTGAAAGTTTGGCATTTCATTAAACCCCAAGAAATCTCTATTCGCCATGAAGGAGGGAAAGTTACTAGGCCACATAGTATCAATAGAAGGAGTCAGGATTGACCCCAACAGAGTTGAGGCGATACAAGCCTTATCAATCCTGAGGTCCAAGAAGATGGTCCAATCTTTCCTCGGTAAAATTAATTTTCTGAGGAGGTTTGTGCCTAACTTTGCTAAGGAGGTAAGGCTAATAACAACCATGTTAAAGAAAGAGAATGAAGTAAGGTGGACCCCTCAATCGCGACATTCTTTTGAACAAATCAAGAGGGCCCTGACTGAAGCTCCTGTGCTTATCAGTCCCGACTACTCAAAGGATTTCTTTATTTTCTCCTTTGCCTCACCTGACACAATGGTTGTTGTTCTATTATAGACAAATGACAGTGGGCTGGAGCAGCCTATTTCTTATTTCAGCCGAGCATTGAGGGATGCATAAGTCAGGTATGACACTATGGAGAAGAAGGTTTATGCTCTAGTAAAATCTCTCAAAGCTTTTAGAACTTACATCCTACAGTCAAAGATCATCGCCTATGTCCCCTCGGTTGTTGTTAAAGACATTCTTATTCAACCTGACATAGACGGGAGAAGGAGTAAATGGATAGCCAAAATCCTGGAATTCGACCTGGAAATAAGGCCCACCAAATTGATCAAAGGGCAAGGTTTAGCCAAGCTGTTGGCTGAAGAAAACTGCCAAGCGTTGGGGATAAGTTTCATCAACGAATGCCCAGGTATTCAGCAGGACCAACTTCCTGATATAGAACATCAAAGGGAGCCCCCATTGGCTCGATGTCCTTGGTATAAGGATGTCATATATTTTCTGCAGGAGCTGCGGCCTCCAGACGGCCTGCAAAGAAGAAAAGAAAGAGCTCTAAAGCTCAAAGCAGTCAGATACTGTCTGATCGATCAAGTGTTATATTGTAAAGACCCGTTGGGGGTGCTTTTAAAATGCATGAGTCCACCAGAGGCTGAGATGATCGTGGCTGAATTTCACAGCGGCTTGTGTGGAGGGAACCATTTCTGGAGAGCCACATCCCACAAAATCCTCAGGGCTGGGTACTACTGGCCTACCGTGTTCACTGATGTCTGCAAGAGGGTCAGAGCCTGCATCAAATGTCAAAATTTCACAGGAAAGCAGCAACTCAAGTCTCTGTCGTTAAAACCGATGGTGGTTTCAGGGCCTTTCCAGCAGTGGGGCCTAGATTTCATTGGAGAAATTCACCCTGCTTCTAGTGGCCAACACAGGTGGATCCTAATTGCTACATATTTCTTTACCAAGTGGATTGAAGCTATCCCCACCAGGAGTGCTTCACACAAGGTAATCATTGGATTCTTGGAGGACCTCATCACAAGGTTCGGCTGCCCAAATAAGATTGTCAC
>JZKD02S1592451.1:215923-242189 GCA_000966675.3 Picea glauca
ATAAGTTAGAAGAATGCTTGGAAAAAGCAGGTTGTGTCGGCCCTACTCTCACTGGTATAGTCATCAATCTTCTTCTTTATGCCGATGATATCGTTCTTATGGAAAGGAGTCCCCACGATCTTGAAAACCAATTAAGAATCCTCAAGGATTTTTGCTCCAATATGGGTATGACTGTTAATACTGATAAGACTAAGGTCATGATTATTAAATCCAATAATATCCCTTATGATACATTTGTATATGACAACAACAACTTGGAGGAAGTGACTTCATACAAATATCTTGGAATTGATATTCACCAGAATCTCAATTGGAATTATAGCATTGAGAAAATGATTATTGGGAGATGGAAATCTTATTATGGGATTGAAAGCAACTGTAAATCAACTGATCTTTGGAGTTGGGATAAGAAGAAAATCCTCTTTGAGACTCTTGTTACACCTTTCATTCTTTATGGATGTGAAGTCTGCGGTTGTAGTATCTCTTGTGAATCCTGGAGAAAGATAGAGCAAATACAAAAGAATTTTATAACTTATAATCTCAAAATTAAAGGAAATATGCCCTATCCCATTCTCCTCTTAGAAACAAGCCTCTCCCCCATTGAGAGCATGGATATGACTAGATAACTAATGTATAAGAACAATTTAAACAACATGGAAGTCAAGAGGCTACCTAAAATTTCTTCAAAATCAAGTCATAACCCCCATTGACTCAAGCGAGGATGGCATAAAGACGCTTGGTCTTGGTTAAACTATTCGGGAATCATGGAAGAAACCATTTTGCAGAATAAAGATACTATTAAAAAAAACGTCAAATCAATATTTAAGGAAAGAATGTGATGTGATAAAGAGTTAGAGGAAAAAAGAAAATTAAGGTATTATAAATATGTAATCAACCCTAATCTAGAAGATCAAAATTATCTATTTGTTTTTTCAAGTGTAAAGAAAAAAATAAGCATTTCTAAGATAAGAACAAATTCTCATGAGCTCCATAGTGAAACTGGGCATTGGTCAATTCCTAAAATGCCATGGGATGAAAGAGTGTGTCACCTTTGTGATACTAAGAAGGTTGAAGATGAAAAACACTTTCTCTTAGATTGTCCACCCTATACCCATATTAGATCTCATTTTAAAAATATTTATCACACTACCAACCTTCCTAACCTCTTAACTCAACAAAAGTATGGTGATCTTGGAAAGCTTCTCTTAATGCTTTCCGAGCAGAGAAACAAAATTCTAAAGAATCACAGGTAATCACTTACCCTCTTAAGGTCTAATAGACCAATTTGATCTTAGTTGACGTTAATCATCATCATCATCAATACTAATTTATATATTGTTAAAATATTAATACACTAATAAAGTAATACATTAAATTATAATAATAATAATAAATACATTCCATGTATTAAATGCATTAAAAAATACATTAAAAAATTAATAAAGTATTTATATTGTGATAAAGTAATACATTGACCTTAATGACTTTAGTAATACATTAATATATTAATTCAATACATCATTACATGAATGTAATGAAAAACTAAAAGTATTAATATATTAATGTATAATGTAACATATTAAACTATTCATACAATAATAACACATTATTAAAGAAGTAATGATACATTATTAAAGAATTAATACATTAATGCATTATTTGACAATGGCCATGGTTGACTACAGTTGATCATGACCATGGTTTCTTATGGTTGACTATGACCATGGTAAACTTTGGTAAATCTTAGTTAACTTTGGGAATGAAAGGTTGACTATGGTTGATTGTGGTTGTCCTTCACCATGGTTGAGTGTGGTTGACCATGGCTATGGTTGACTATGGTTGATCGAGGTTTATTATGGTTGATCATTCCCATGATTGACCTTCATTGACCATGTCGATCTGATTATGGTGGGCCATGTTGAATATGTTTAACCATAGTTTAGTATGGCACTATTGTATTGCAATACTCATCAATTTTGGTTCGTCCCATTATGACATTAGCTTTTGTCTATCACGTGACATCGTAAGGTTATGGTCATCAAATTACGATGAAGGGTTTTAGTTTATCACATTATGGAATTGGAATAGGTTTGCCATTGTCCAATAATTGGTTATGTTCAACACATTGTGACGTCAATACATGTTCATCTCATTGAAATGTTCATCTATTTTATCACATAGCCACATTGGGTTGTATACATCACATTGCAACAAAGGGTGGGGTTCATCCCATTGCGATGTTTGGAAATGTATTTCACATTGCGACATCATGATATGTGTGTTACATTGCAATGTGAGGAAATGTTAGCCACATTACAACACAAGGATATGTTCGTCACAATGCCATGACAGGGCTATGTTTGTCACAATGTGACATTCGTTTATGTTTGTCACATTGTGACTATAGGGTTATGTTCATCATATAGTGATGTCTGTATTTGTTCGTCACATTGCGACGTTCGTATGTGTTCGTCACATTATGACGTTACTATGCTTGGTAGATTGCAACAATACTATGTTCGTCACATTGCTACATCACTATGTTTGGTAGATGGAAAAATTACTATGTTCGACAAATTGTGACGTCAATATATGTGCGTCACATTGCAACATGAGGAGATTTTCATCACATTGCGACGACAAGGTGATGTGCGATGTCTGGTTATGTTCGTCACATTGCAACGTTACTATCCACATTGTGATGACATGGTTATGTTCGTCACATTACGACGTCATTTTATTTTTTTCACCTTGTGATGTTACTATGTTCAGCAGATTGCAACATCACTATGTTTGTGATACAAATAGCATTGCATTAGTGTTATATGAATTACATTATAACAATGAATGACATGATATGTTGGTACCATGCATTGCATACATAATTAATAACAATGATATGGAAAAAAAAAAAAAATAGCATTGCATGACAATGATATGAATACAATTACATTACAGTGATATGAATTACATTATTACAGTGAATAACATGATACCCTAGTAAAATGTGTTACATACATAAGGCGAAGTGGCAGCATCAAAGGTTAAAAAACGTTGGAAGTAAATGAGTTGAAAACAATGTGAGTGGACACATGATTGAGGTAGTGTATTAATTATGTATGAAACAATATTACGAACTTAACAAGAACTATGACCTCAAAACGAGAACTCTAGCCCTTAAAACCCATATTTTTGCATAAAAAACCACAAAATTAACCCTCAAATCAAAAAGTGGTGCTACTGGTAGCACCCTTTTTTTTTATGTTAAAATTACAACTTTTTTCAAGCATGGCCTAAAACATGTGTAGGTGCTCCAAAAAACTCAACACCTAAATCAAAGAATGGTGCTACCGACATAAAATTGTTTTTTTCTAAACGTTAAAATTATACCTCATTTGAAACATTATCCTAGTGCAACAAGTACTATTGCAACCAAAACCTACAAATTAACATATATTTGATAGTCGTGTAAAAAATTATCATTGCTACAAACCAAATTGTAAAATCAACCCTTAAATATTTACTTTTTAAAATTTAGTTTATCACTCCAACCACAGGATAATACATAATAACATGAAAATATCACCATTTCAACTGTCAACATTCAACATAACTTCAAAATAATTTTTTATTTTAAATAAACAAGTCTATACAAATTACATTTAATGAAACATAAATTATTTCGTTACATTTTCCATATTCAAAACAAAAGAGATAAGAAATTGTGTTATATATTCTCCATAATAGAAACATATAATTCATAAAACATAGAAATGATTCATAACTTCATGTACGATCATATGTAACAAAGAACACTCATTTCTGGTTACCATACAAACATCATATTGATAAAAAATATATAAAATGTTTCATACACTTAATCAAATTCATCCATGGATTCTGACACACCATCAGAATCTACATTGTCTTCAAATGAATGACTGGATGAAGATGTATATGATCCATATTATTCTCTATTATCAATGGGTGCACCATCTTAGTCTGCATGTATGCCCAATAGTTCAGATGTCAAAAGCCTCTTTGATATATGACTAGGTTCAACAGAATCCCATCTTCCACTTATCTCTTGTGGAAGCAACCTTTTGATAATCTCTATGGTCCTGGAGTGAAGAGTTACCCCCTTTGTCAAATTGATTCATAGACAAGTATGTCAACATCCTCTAATTTTAAGAGGTCGGTGCGATGATGAGTTATATTTTGACCCTTTCTTTTTCTTTTTCTATTGTTTTGTTTCTCAACCACCGTCTCTTTCTTAAAAACACCATTGAATGGGTGTGTACTTGTTGCATACCAATGCGCTTCAACTGTTATAACATATTCATTTTCTTTATCAATCCTTATAACCTTTGCAATCCATAATGGATAACCATGTGGATCTTCAGTCGCTAAGACTGCAATCATGCAACCCTCCTTAATATCTTGTGTTGAACCCCTGTAAATATCTTCCATGGCTTCAAGTTGTTCATGTGATCTTCTAGAACCAATATACATTTCTCTTTCCTCTACCTATGAAAATTCAATAGCATCTTGAGATTCTTGTTGTTCAACAATGTTTCTTTCTTTAGATGCATTTGACCTATTTTGTGGCCACATAAATGGAGCCTTCAAAAATGTATCTTCAATTGTTGAGTTTGAAATTATGTCACTTTGATCATTGAAAAAAGACTCCCACAAAACATAATCAACAACATCAAAGTACTCATTTGTATCTTTAATAGAATTTTTTATTTCCTCTAAGCATTCAGAATAATATACATCTCTATTACGCTTTCATGCATTATGAATTTCAACAAATGATTGTAATAACATTAACTTTGATGCAAATATTGGATGATCTGGAATGAACTTCAAAAATTCCAAACCTGATGAAGGACCCCATTCTACAGTAGTTGAATACTTCTTTCCCCATATAAGTGTTTTCCCATCAAATTTTTTCAAACAAAATTGATGTTGGACGCTAATGTCATTAAGTTGCTCAATACATTTTTCTTCACCATGTGATCCCTGGATAAATTTTCACATGTGAAAAGTTTCTTCTAATATGAGAAAAATATGCTCTGGAATGTATGATTTCTTAATACATTCAATTAATGATGGTAGGATTCCAACATTTTTCCTCTTCAATGTTACTGAAAAGTGACTGAACATTTGATCAATATGAGCATGTGTGTGTCCAACAAGAAGGAAACCAAATTTAACCTTTTGAAATATTCCCAGTTCAACAAGCATGCTAAGATATCCAAAGACAGCTTGAGTTTTGTTTTCACGACTAGTGTTGTCCAACTGCAGATATAGAACTTGAGGAAGATTACCATACCAATGACTAATCACATGATGAATTAGGGTGATGGTAATATTTGCATCATTATGAATATTTGGATTTGTGAAGTAAACCCTTGGACACATTGTTCCATTAAAAACCATACAACCAACCAAGTGAAACTGAATTAAATTCTCTTCCTGTAAATTTTTTGGTGTACGTAAAAAATGTGGAAGAAGTGTTTTTTTTCTGGTCCATGCCATCAATTATCATACCCATATATTTATCTGGAGCATCATAACACTTCTTTCTATGTTTTTACAACCTTTGTCTTTCACTTGATTGTTTATTCCTGTGTTCTTGAAGTGCTTTGACTATAGAATCTGCACATGACACAAAATGAAAATGTTGATAATATGTTTTCATAGTTGATAACTATCAAATTTAAACAAAAAAAATTGAAATATATACCTCTTTCTATCCCTTCATATTTATCTCTTCTTACTTTAAGAGAAGCACATATAATGCAAATCCCCATCCTTGAATTCTTAGGAATACAAACATTGTTGAATTGTCTCTTCCATACTCTTGTAAAATATACATATGAAATAAAATTATGATTTCATTCAACACTTTCATCATATTCTTTGTATAACTTATAGATTTCATTCCTTGAGAAATTATCTGGAATATGTATTGTCTCTCTATCTGTCATAGAGTCTTCATGTTTGGAAAAGGAGTCTCACATCCATGCCAATACAGTGTTTTTGATTGGGCCAATATCTCATCCATGATGTACCTTTGAATAAAATGTAGGATCTTTTTCCAATCTTGTTTGGATCCTTGATAGAGGAATATTACCAATCGAGTGGATTTTTTTGAAAGCCTTTCTGCAAAGTAAAAGATTACCAATGCGATATTCATATCCTGTCTTCGTAGATATCATGCACCCCACTAAATGTGATTTTTTCATTCTCTTATTCATTGAAAAATAATTCTTCCTTTTCTGCAAGACATACATGTAGTCTATACTTTTCAAACAATTCTTATGACAACAATCACTAGAAATCAAATCACCGATGGAAAAATGATTTAGTGAGAAATTATTTCCTAGACTGTGTATAACTATAATGATTTGGATTGATATGAAAGAGTCTAGTCCTTGTCCTGAACGAAATATTTTTCTGTAATCTCTCCACTATTTGAACATCAACACTAGGAGGAATATCATTCTCACTATAATCATACATAGAATTTTGATGAGACCGAACAAGAGATTGTTGATCACCTTGATTTGTTGCATCTGAATGATTTAGAACATGATCTCCATTCTTAGTTCCATCATATATTCATTGATAATCTCGTTGAGAAGAGAAATATCAAGATCATCATCAACAACACAATCAGTTGTAAGAAAGTTTCCACAATCGACATAATCATCTTCAATACTTTTGAAATCTCCAATTGAGGTAAATTCTATAGCATCCTCATTACTGCCCTCAAAACGTTGACCTGGAGGAAAATATTCAACATTCTCATTAGTACCTTGGAAATCATCACTTGGAGGAAACTCTTCATCATATTCATTAGAACCTTTAATTTCTCCTGCTAAAACAATACCTTCACCATCCATGCCAGTACCTTCAAAATCCTCACTTGGAGGAAACTTTTCATCATCCTCATTAGTCCCTTCAAAATCCTCACTTGGAGGAAAATATTCACCATCCTCATTAGTCCCTTCAAAATCCTCACTTGGAGGAAAATATTCATCGTGCTCATTAGTCCCTTCAAAATCCTCACTTGGAGGAATATCTTCTTCCTCCTAATATGTACCTTCAAAATCATCATTGGGAGGAAAATCTCCATTATCCTTATTTGTTCTTTGCAAATCCTCACTAGGAGGAATATTTTCATCCTCCTCGTTAGTACCTTCAAAATCTTCACTTGGAGGAAAATATTCATCATCCTCTCTACTACCTTGATAATCCTCACTCGGAGGGAAATTTTCATTATCCTCATCAGTACCTGCAAAATCCTCACTTGGAGGAAAATCTTCATATTTATCTTTACTCCCTTGAAAATCCTCACTTGGTGGAAAAGCTTCATCATCTTCTTTACTGCCTTGAAAATCCTCACTTGGAGGAAACTATTCATCATCCCCATTGATACCTTCAAAATCCTCACTTGGAGTAAAATATTCATCATCATTAGTAGTACCTTGTAAATCCTCACTTGGAGGAAAATCTTCATCATCCTTTTCACCATATTCCTCCCCTTCATCATTGTTGCCTTCAATGTCTTCAGAATTAGGACTTTCCCGATCAATATGCTCAATATCATTGCTTGAACTATGATCAAAGTTCTCAATAGGTGAAACATATGACTCTTGATTTACATCAGAACTATTCCCACCACATTTGTCAGTTTCAAAAGAGGAGGCATGTGAACAAGATGTTAATGCTCCATAAATAAAATCCTCTGTATCTGATGAATCCATCACTGCTCACTACAAAGATAAAATGGTGCAAATTCTCAGTCTCCCAATGACATTCTTATAGCTTATGGAGTGAACATTTCCCTCCAAATTTTCCCTCTCAAAATTTCCCTCCAATATTTTGCCAAAAAGAATTCCCCAAAAGTTTCCCTCCAAATATTTCTCAAAAAATTTTCCCTCCATTTTTTCCCAAAAAATTCCCCCCCAAATTTTCCCCAACAATTTTTCCCTAAAGCTTCCTCTTTAATATTTTACCTTCAATATTAATCATCATAAATTAATTAATTCCATTATGTTTTATCTTTTTTAATTCATCCCACATTGATTAAACGTAGAGATGGTTTATATAATATTTGATATATATAAATAATCTCCTTCTATTTAATTTATCCCATATGCACTAAACTAACTAACAAGTGGTATAGTAATTGGTATATATACACACTCTTGTTTTAGTTTTTTACCTCGGATCGATTATTGAGAAACACTTGTTGAATATTTTATAGGAAAAAAAACAAATTAATCTTTTTATCTATGCTAAACATAGAAAACCTTAAATTTATGTGTTTTTTTATATCTTTTTGGAAATAGATTATGATTTTTCGTTTTTTAATATATTTTGAAAGAAATTTTAGCAAAATTTATCACATTTTAGATCTAAAAAATGAAGAAACCCTCCAAAATTTACTATACTTCAAACCTAATTTAAAAAACAAAACATTAAATAATTAGTGTTTTAATGCCTTTAATTTTTATTTTTTTACGTTTTTTTATTAAATTTTAAGTGTTTTTTTATTTTCGTTCACTGGAACAATGCAAGGCATCTCCCTCGGCCCCTTGAGACCAAGTCCATTTTTTTTTTAAATATAAAATATATTTCATTTAGTTTTAATGATAATTTTTTGGGCCAGCCAGGGGAGGGCAATGTCAGGGATCGCCAGCGCGACCAAGTCCCATGTCATGTATGTTAGATTTTATTTAAATTATTAATATTATAATTTCATTATCACACAATTTTATTAAATCTTATTAAAATTACTAATAGTTGAACTACTCTAGTGTACTTCTAAGGTTACAACAATTATTACTACTTTAGATTATAACAATTATTTTTATTTTTGAATTTCCATTTTAGAAAGGGATAAGTCATTTTAGAAAAGGGATAAGTCCTTTTAAAAGAAAGGAATGTTCAATGTAATTTATAATTTTAAATGGTAAAATGTCGATTTCCATTTAAAAAAAGAGGGATAGGTTTTTAATTAAAATTAATTTTAATTTAAAAGATTTAAAATTATTTTTAATTTTAATTTTTTTGTTTGGTTTTAAATTTTGTTTTATGTGGTTTTTGATTTTTTAAGAAGTGTTTTGGGTTTTGATTTTTTTATATGATTTTTACTTCAGTATTGTTTTTGTGTTTTTTACTCTAAACATATGCATAACACTAAGCATATGCATCTGGAGATTATGATGATTGTTTATTATCGGAGATGGTGATGTCGGGCATCACCCCCTAATAAATTATTAATAGTTGAAGTTATTAAATTATGAACTTAGTATTGCATAAGTCACCCAGTGCTCTAAGCCATCCACTACTCTAGTGTGCTTCGAAGGTTACGATAATTATTACTACTTTAGGTTATAACAATTATTTTTATTTTTGAATTTCCATTTTAGAAAGGGATAAGTCATTTTAGAAAGGGATAAATCATTTTAAAAGAAATGAATTTTCAATGTAATTTATAATTTTAAATGGTAAAATGTCAATTTCCATTTTAAAAGAGAGGGATAGCTTTTTAATTAAAATTAATTTTAGTTTTAATATTTTTTGTTTGGTTTTAAATTTGGTTTTAAATTTTTCTTTTAAATTATATTATTTTATGTGGTTTTTGTTTTTTTAAGAAGTGTTTTGGGTTTTGATTTTTTTATATGATTTTTACTTTAGTATTTTTTTTTGTGTGTTTTTTACTCTAAAAATATGCATAACACTAAACATATGCATATGGAGATTATGATAATTGTTTACTATAGAGGGTGATGCCACACATCCCCTCGGCCAAGTCCCATGTGATGTATGTAAGATTTTATTCAAATTATTAATATTATAATTTCATCATCATACAATTTTATTAAATCTTATTAAAATTATTAATAGTTGAAGTTATTAAAATTATGAGCTTAGTATTGCATAAGTCATCCACTGCTCTAAGCCATCCACTACTATAGTGTGCTTCTAAGGTTACGACAATTATTACTACTTTAGGTTATAAAAATTATTTTCATTTTTGAATTTTCATTTTAGAAATGGATAACAATTGAGATAAGAATGGAGCTTTATTGGTAGGATATTGAAATTGTATGTTTCGCGATTAAAATTAGAAATCTATTTTATTAATTCACAAGTTAATTGAATTTGTATTTATTTATGTTACAGAAAAAATCCTAATATTCAAAGCTCCAATAGTGAACCATTTACACGTGATATTGAAAGTATACATTTTGCAAGATGGAGAAAAGATGATATTTATAAATCTATTCTTTACAATGTAAAGGATGGAAACAAACCTAGTAGTTTATTGCTTTACAATGTTGTGGCTACAAAGCTAACATATGAGGAAAATTATTTCAAAGGAGAGATCATTAAAATTTATCAAAATCCACAAGAACTAATTAATTATCTTATAGATACATTTTCAAATGAAGGAGATTGGGTTTTGGATTTGTTCTCTGGTTCAGGTAAGATTTATAATATAACATTTATGAAATCATACTTCACTCTTTATTATTTTTAATTTATGTTGTTTTACATTATTTACTTTAATTATTTATTTTGTATTTGGTGATTAGGTACAACATTAGCATGTTGCTTACAAAAAGGAAGGAATTCCATAGCCATTGAAAGTGACACAGTGCAATGCAGTTTTATTCAACAAAGAATTAATTCTATTTGAGCTCTTCCAGATGAAATGGAAGAAATTGGCTTGTGAGAAAGAGTTTTTAATGACTCAAAGGTGGAAAAATATCACATGAACCTCAAGTACCATTAAGAGGCTTGCTTGGAAAAGATCACTTTGGAGAACTTGTAGATATTAATAACTCAATGGAAGAGCAACATGAGCCAAATGAGCCAATGGAAGCACAGAATGATGTCCCAGAAAATGATGATGTGTTTATTTACAATGATGAATTTGGGATATATGACAATTTTGATTAGTTTTAGGATTCCCTTAAAGACAATGCTGAATTTTGCAAAATTTTTATGAGTTATAATTGTAATGTTTTGACTTTCATATTTTAAAATAAGAATAAATATGCATCTATTGTTGCTTTGTGATGAATATGTTTTAATATTTTCTTTTTACTTTTCTTTTTATGTGATTTAATATGCTAGAGAAAATGACATTAAATATTGTCAAGTTTTTACTGTAAATCTATAAAAATATAATAAACAAATGTTATTTTTTAATTTTTTTTCCATTTTTTTCTTCAATTTTGTCCATAAAAACACTTTATGTAACATGTTATTTATAGTGGAAAGCTTCTAAAATGTATAGGTTTTTTGTTATAAGTTTATTTGAAATGTATAGTTTTTAGCTAAATATTTAAAAATAATGTTGTTTAGCTACAATTATTTGCTAAAGAAAAAATAAAAAATGTGTTAAAAATACAATTTTACACTATATTTAAAAACTATGGCACCATGAATTAAATATAATGAGACATAATTGTATGAAAAATATTAATTTCCAAAAGGTGAATCATATATAAGATTTTTATAACATTTTTAGTATCATTAAAAATCATAAAAAAGAAAATTGGTAAAAAGAAAAAAATAAAGGATTTAGAAAAAAATGAAAAAAGTTGGAAAACAAACATTTAAAAAAAAAAAAATTGATTTAAAAAAATCTGAAAATAGTTCAAAAAACAAGCATTTTAGAAACAAAATGTGGATTTGTTATAGAGAAGAATATTTAAAATATAAAAAAACTACCTCAAAATGAAAAGGGGTGCTACTGGTAGCACCATTTTTCAAAATGTGGTAAAAAATGGGACCCTTGAAAAAACGAGAACTCGACAAAGTTCTTGTTAAGTTGGTAAGATTATTATGAGTGATAGTGTTAATATGAGAGATGTTTGAAGCTATTAAAAAACCTCCCCAATATGAAGATGGAACAATCATGCTATCTGTGTCACATTGCAACGCGAGGATATGTTCATCACGTTGCAACGACAAGGCTATGTTCATCACATTATGACGTTCATTTATGTTCATCATATTGTGACATCTGTATATGTTTCATGCATTAAGATGTTACTAGGTTTTACACATTGCAACATTTGGAAATCTTTTTTACATTGCGATGTCGGGATATGTGTGTCAAATTGAAATGTGAGGAAATGTTCATCACATTGCGACCACAGCATGATGTTCAAAGTTTGTTTATTTTCATCACATTGTGACATTAATATTCACATTGCAATGACATGGCTATGTTCATCACCTTGCAATGGCTATTTATGTTTTTCACATTGCAATGACATGGCTATGTTCATCACCTTGCAATGTCTATTTATGTTTTTCACATTGCAACGTTACTATCCACTTTGCGATGACATGGATATGTTTGTCACATTGTGAAGCCAATTTATGTTTGTCACATTGTGACATGAGGGTTTTCGTAACATTCACATTCCAAAGTAGGGTTTTCATAGCATTCACATTAGGAAGTAGGGTTTTCATTTGTCACATTATAACATTGGAGTATCTTTGTCACATTCTAACAACGGGTTATGTTTATCACATTGTGACATCAAGAAATTGTTGTCTCATTCCAATGTTGGGCTATGTTTGTCACATTGTGACATTGGGTTGTGTACATCACAATGCGATAATGGGTTTTGTTCATCACATTGTGACACTTGCAAATGGTTGTCACAATATATGATGTCAAGATATTTTTTGCACATAGCTAAATTGATGAGATGTATTGCATAGAAAGAAACTTAGAATCATACTTGTTCGAAGGAAATTGATAGTAAATCATATTTAACTTTACAGATGATGATTTTACTTTTTCTAAATACATTGATAGAAAATCATCTTAAACTTTGTAGATGATCAATTGCACTTGTTCTACGGGCATTGATAGTAAATATACTTGATTTATACTTGTTCTAAGGACATTGATAACAAATGTACTTGATTTCACTGGATGGGGTGACATGCAGCACTCAAGTGCCACATCCCACAGAGCTTGGCCATGCCATAAATAAGGATGGTCAGCTCCCATCCCCTCGACATTAAGAATGGGAGCCAACCATAACTACAAGCCAACAGGCATGGGACATTTCCCTCGCGTGAACAACTAGGCGACCATTGAATTCAATGTTAGGGAGGCGATCATGGAAGTCGTCCCGCCACACCTTCTGATTATTATCCACCTCTGCATGTACCTTCCTCACTTCGTTTTTGGCCCACACTAGTCTCGTAGTCTAGAGCTTGGGATCGAACATTGTTGTATCCACTGTAATTTCTCCATTAGCTCCATCCTCTCTATGCCCTGGGATTTGAGAAATTCGTGTCACGGTCCATCCTGTTACACCTTGGCTGCAATGCAAAAACATATACAAAAACTTGAGAGGTCGCTCTCAATTGCTCGCACCTAGAGATATCATCTTGCTCATATTTATACATGCTAATGGTTGTCGCATGCATCTCATCCACCTTCCTGTTGAGTGCATCATCCACCTTGTTATCTTTTCCTTTGATATACTTTATATCAAAGTTATACTCATCGAAGAACTCCAACCATCTATTCTTTCTGGCATTCAAAGTTGGTTGTCCAAATCAATATTTTAGAACACTATGGTATTGTCCTTGCATGAATCAATGCATACAATGAAATATTCATTTGGATCAACAATCCTCAAAATTGATGTACTTGTCAACAAACTCTTAAAGTGTTGGAAACTTCTTTCACAATCAAACATCCACTTAAACTTCACACCCTTCTTTTGAAAATAAGTTATTGGGTGTGCAATATTTGAGAAACCTTCAATAAGTCTTCTATAGTAACCTGCAAGTCTTATGAAATATGTCACCTCTAAGACATACCTTGGTACTGGCCATTCATCAATAGATTTTATCTTTTCTGGATCAACTCCTATCCCTTCCTTTGAAACTATATGGCCCAATTAATGAATCTTCATTTGGTAGAAAGAAAAATTACTTAACTTTGCATATAGTTGATGCTCCCTAAATACTTGTAGCACCATTCTCAAGTGTTTCTCATTCTCTTCTTCAAATTTAGAGTAAATACGTATGTCATCCTAGAAGAGAATGATAAACCTATCCAACTAATGTCTGAAAATACCATTCATTAGACACATAAAGAAAATCGGTGCATTTGACAACCCAAATGGCACCACTATGAATTCATAATGGTCATACCTCATTCTGAAGGTTGTCTTGTTGATATCATATTATATAACTCTCACCTAATGATAACCTAATATGATGATGCAGGAGCATCTACGACTTCATCAAGCGAGCCAGTGTGGAGGAAAGAGAAGAACAACTGGACAGCACCAGCGCATACATTTTTGAATCACTTTGAAGATTGTTGCGTCGCCGTTTAACTAAAGGCATTCAAAGTTGAGAACACTTGTATTGTATTATAGATAGGAAGGCATTTAATGGTTTTAATGCTGGTAGATAGGATTAGCTGTAGATTAGACAGTTTTACTTCCAGGAGGGAAAACGAATATAGGCACCCTCCTTGTATAATGGAGATTATTATTCAGCATTGAAAGGAGGAGGAAGCAAAGGAGAACAACTCAGAGAACTGGCGAAGAAACCCCATGTACATATATTGAGTTAATAGCAAAGTTTTGATTCAATTCCATGGCTATGATTATTCTCTGTGTGTTGTTTATATTATGTTGTTGCATGTTTGCTTCTTGTTTTTCCTATTGTCTATATGTTGCATATGTGATTGCATGGCAGGTTCGAAATCTGAGGGATTGAGAGATTGAGTTTAAATCGTTTCTTTTTCTAAGCTGGGATATTTTTGCATAGAGTGCAGTGGAGTACCTCTGCATTGAGTGCATTGAGGAGGCTGGACAGTTAAACCCTCATCCTTGTTTGCCCAGAAGTTGTGCTGAGTTAGAAGAACCGTGTAGGTGAATTGCAGGTTGAGTGAAGTCTCAGAGTTAAGCCTGGGAAGAGAAGAACAGGAGAGCCGTGGTTAAATTCCATGGACTTGTTTATTTTCTGTGTGCTATTGGCATTTTGTCTTTGCATACTTGCTTCTTGTTATGTATTTCTTTCATATACTGCGTATGTAATTTTATGGAAGAATTGAAACCAGAGCGATTCTGAGTGGAAAGTTGGTGAAAGCTCAGGAGGGAGAGTTCCTTACAAGTATTGTGGAACAGACCCAGAAGAAGCCTAAATGGGAGAAGCTTCGGAGCAGGAGAACTCTTCAAGAGGAAGATAATCGGTGACTTGAACTCTTGAAAAAGAATTAACCTCCAAGCGCAAGTGGAACTCATTTGCCATCGCATTTCGGCATATCGGGGTTGGCGAGTGCAAGAGTTGCATGCACATTAAAGTCGCGAATAGAGATTTCCCAATTTCGTGGGAGTCGTCGATCGTTGGAAGGACAGGTGGCACGAATCCGAAGAATCGTGGTTTCCAACAACAGGGAACTTTGTGTCGAGGATTCGCAATCCGGGAAATCCCGAAGTGACGTGGCAGAGTGGGGCCCCGAAAGATAGGATAGTCCAGGTGGCGTTTGATCAAGAATCGACACCTCAGGGCTCGGGGTTTGGAAAAGGCATGCTGTTGACTTAGCGAGTGGCGATATCCCGATCCGTTGACCGTTGACCATCGGCATTCGGGGTTCGGGGTTCGGAGTTTGGAGTTGCACAAGGAGTGTGTATAGGGTTCGCGATACTGCGAAACCCGATTTCCCGAAGCAACTGCCGGGAGATCAACAGAGAGTTCTGTGGGTGATGAGAAGTCCTGATACGGGATTAGAAGGGTTCTAAAACTCTTCGGGCCGTGGGAAAGAAGATCATGGTGAGAGAGGCCATGCCATTGAGGGCATCTTGCGTCAGAGTGGTATCAGAGCCTAAAGATCTTGTCTGTATATTTTAGGCAGGAGGAGTGAAAGAGGAAAGGAAAGCACTATGATACTCCTGACTTGCGTCAGAGTGGTATCAGAACCCAGAAGTGGAGTTCTCTTTGTTCAGGTAGCAGAGAGAAGCAGATTACACCATGCCGCCCAGAAGAGAGAGTCAATCTCCTGATCGTGAAGACAGGGATGCCCGAAGAAGGGGTAGGCCAGCAGGAAATGCTGAAATAGAGCGAGAGATGAGAGATCTCCGAGCCAGACTTGAAGAAATGGAGACCACCCAGAGACATGGTGTTGGTGCATCAGAGTTTAGTGATCCCAAGATTGAAGAGGAAGCTCGACACGATGCTGAAGAGGTCACAGCAGAAGATGCCTCGACAGAAAGGTTGATTAGAGCCATTTCGAGGATGAGCTCGAAGACGAAGATGGACATTCCCGTCTATGAGGGAAGTCTAAATGCAGAAGAATTGCTGGATTGGATCCGAGCATTGGATACCTACTTCGACTATGAAGATATCGAGGAGGAAAAGAAAATAAGGCATGATGTTACCAAGATGAAGGGACACGCAGCCTTATGGTGGGACGAGTTGCAGACAGACAGGCGTTCCAAAGGAAAACAGAAGATAAAGAGCTGGGATCGAATGATCGCCAAGATGAAGGCGAAGTTCATTCCGAGAGACTATCAGATCACTCTGTTCAGGCGTATGCAGAACCTGAGACAGAAGTTGATTATGGTGAAGGAATACACCGAAGAATTCTATAGGCTCAACATCAGAGCTGGTCATCAGGAGAGTGATGACGAAAAGGTGGCAAGATACCTGAATGGGTTGAGGTATGACATTCAGGACGAGCTAAGCATGCTGACCATCTGGACGGTGGAAGATGCTTACCAGATGGCTCTGAAGGCCGAAGAGAAGCTGAGCCGCAAGCAGGGACAGCGAGGGCGAGGCAGGAGCCAGCCCGGGGGTAAGATGGTTGCCCAAGAACGAACTCAAATACCCAAGGAGGAGTGGAAGAAGCCTCAGGGCAGAATTGAAAGAGGTGGAACCTCACAGCAGCGGAAGCAATATGCTGAGCTGATGAGGCAGCATACTGAGCAGGGTGGCGGATATGCTGATGCCAACATAATTCCTCGTACCCGAGGTAGAGGAAGGGGTAGAGGAGGAATTATCACATGTTTTACATGTGGGAAAGACGGACACAAATCCATGGAACATCCAGATAGAAAAATGGACAGAGGAAAAGCTCACGTCGCTGAGGCGTAGAGGCGTGACGTGGAGGATGAAGACACTGGGAGTGGGAAGTCACTGACAGTGCACAAGGCGCTCTTGAAACCTGAGAGAGAGGTGGAAAGCTCAGCGCAGAGATGCAGACTATTCCGGACAACTTGCAAGACCAAGGGCTGGAAATGCAAGGTCATAGTGGACAACGGAAGCACCGATAATCTCGTCTCGACCGAGATGGTGGAGAAGCTGGAGCTGAAAACGAACAAACACCCGAGTCCATATAAAGTGACATGGCTGCAGAAAGGACACCAGGTATGTTTTACGAAGAAATGCTTGGTCAATTTTAAAATGGGTGAATATAAGGATGAAATTCTGTGTGATGTCATTCCCATGGATGTTTGTCATGTTTTATTGGGTAGACCTTGGAAGTATGACTGACATGTTGTTCATGATGGGAGAATGAACACATACACCTTGGAGAAGGATGGGAGACAACATACCTTACATCCGGTAAAGGATAAGGAAGTGAAGCCGGAAGTGAGCAATACCATACTTCTCATGAGTGGGAAGGAACTTCTCACAGAGCTGGAGAAGGATGAGGATCCACAATTCTTTGTTATCAGGAAGCCGAGAATTGTCCTGACAAGTACAAGAGTGGACGACTTGCCGGAAGAGATTCGGGAACTACTTGGAGAGTTCGCTGATATCATCGTGGACGAACTACCTCGTTCGTTGCCACCGATGAGGAGTGTGAGTCACCACATTGACCTCATACCTGGAGCAAGTCTACCGAATAAGGAATCATATAGGTTGACACCTCAGGAGAATGGGGAAGTTAAAAGGCATGTACAGGATCTGCAGGATAAAGGACTGGTCAGAGAGAGTCTCAGTCCATGTGTTGTTCCAACAGTACTGAGTCCAAAGAAGGATGGAGGCTGGAGGATGTGTACAGACTCCAGGGCGATTAATAAAATTACCATCAGATACAAGTTTCCACTGCCGAGAATGGATGATTTGATGGATTGCCTGAGTGGGGAAAATTACTTTTCCAAAATAGATCTCAAGAGCGGATATCATCAGATCCGGATGAGAGAGGGAGATGAGTGGAAGACAGCATTCAAAACAAACGAAGGTTTGTACGAGTGGCTGGTCATGCCGTTTGGTTTGACAAATGTACCCAACACTTTTATGAGGCTGATGAATGAAGTCCTGCAAGAATTCATTGGAAAATTTGTAGTCGTATACTTGGACGACATACTAATTTTCAGCAAGACCACGACTGAACACCTGAGGCATTTGGCCATTGTAATGAGGAGGCTACAGCAGGAGAAGCTGCTGATCAATTTGAAGAAGTGTTCCTTCATGCAGACAGAGCTCATTTATTTTGGTTTTGTAATCTCGACAAATGAATTGAAGATGGATCCTGAGAAGGTTGAAGTAATCAGGAATTGGCCGTCGCCGAGAAATGTTTTTGAGGTACGGAGCTTTCATGGAATGGCTAGTTTCTACCGAAAGTTCATTCGAAATTTCAGCGGAATTAGCGCAGCAATGATGGATACCGTGAAGAAATGACATAAAGTTTTTCACTGGACAGCAAAGGATGAGAAGAGCTTCAATCTGTTGAAGCGGAAGATTACAGAGCAGCCAATTCTGGTGCTGTCGGATTTTCAGAAAACTTTCCAAGTGAAGTGCGATGCTAGAGGATATGCCGTTGGAGGGGTCTTGAGTCAGGATGACAGACCCGTAGCATATTATAGCGAGAAGCTGTTTGGCATGAAGCTGAAGTACTCCATGCACGATAAAGAGTTCTATTCCATCATTCAAGCATTGAAAAAATGGAGGCATTATTTGATACCCAAGGAATTCGTTCTATATAGCGATAATCATGCATTGTAGTTCGTGACTCAGCAGGAGAAGCTAAATAAGAAGCATGCAAAGTGGGTAGAATACATGCAAAATTTTACATTTGTGATAAAGCACATTTCAGGAACCGCCAACAAGGTAGCTGACGCCTTGAGCAGAAAATGTTTGACGTTGCAGGAGTTTAATGTCAAGACTTTGGGTTTTGAAAATCTAAAAGATATGTATGCAGGCGACGCAAACTTTTGCGAGGCATATGAGGCAGCCGAGAACCCAGTTCTCAGGGATAGGAGTCCGTGGATTGACTACCTGATCTAGGATGGATTGTTGTTCAAAGGCAATCAATTGTGCATTCCAGATTGCTCTATGAGGGAGAATTTGGTGAAGGAGAAGCACAGTGGAGGCTTAGCAGGTCATTTTGGACATGACAAAACGTTCGCAAAGCTGACCGAATTGTATTATTTTCCTGGAATGCATGCTAATGTTAAGAAATTTGTTGACGAGTGCCGAATATGTCAACACGCGAAGGGTCGAAAACAAAATGTTGGGTTATATCAGCCATTGCCCATACCCGAAAGGCCATGGGAAGCCATTAGCATGGACTTTGTTTTGGTATTACCGAGAACGCAGCGAGGAGTGAATTCCATATTTGTGGTGGTGGACAGTTTCTCGAAAATGGCACATTTTATACCGTGTCATAAGACCAGCGATGCAACCCACATCGCCAATTTATTTTTCAAAGAGATTGTGCGATTGCATGGATTGCCCAGGAGCATAGTCTCGGATCGGGACACCAAGTTCATAGGTCATTTTTGGAGGACGCTATGGAAGAATCTAGGGACTGACTTGGCATTCAGTTCTACTTACCAGCCGCATACAGATGGGTAGAACGAAGTAGTCAACAGAATCTTGGGGGATCTGTTGAGGAGCCTGGTGACCGAGCATCACAGCAGTTGGGATCAGATCCTACCAAAGGCAGAGTTTGCGTACAACGATTCTGTGAATTGGAGTACAGGTAAGAGCCCATTTCAAATTTTGTATGGGACACAGCCGCGAGGAGTATCTGAGCTCAGGGAGTCAGAACAGGATGAAACTAGCAGCGCGAAAGTGAAGAATTTGCTGAGGCGATGCAAGAACTTCACGCAGAAGTAAAACAATGACTAATGAAGGTGAACCAGGAGTATAAGCACAGAGCCAACCAGAGGAAAAGACAACTTCAGTTTGAAGTTGGAGACATGGTTCTAGCGCACCTGAGGAAGGAAATGTTCCCAAGGGGGACGTATAACAAGCTCAATATGAAGAAAATTGGACCATGCAGAATCTTGAAGAAGTTCGGGAAGAATGCATATGAGCTTGAGTTGTCGGAGGGCATCGGAATATCTCCGATTTTCAATATTTCATACTTATACCCATAAAGGACTGATACAACAGACACTGGAACCGAGGAACCAGTGGTCCAGTGGCAAAAGCAATTGCCAGTTGCACAGAAGCCTCAGATGGAGTGCATACTGGATAAAAGAACAGGCAGGAAGACCAGGAGAAAGCAATATTTTGAGTACCTGGTGAAATGGAAAAATCACCCACTGGAGGATGCCAGCTGGGAAACATAGACAGTAATTCAAAAGCATGGGCAGACTGTGCAGGAGCTCATGGATAGGATCTCATGAAATCTTCTGAGCCGAGGAGTATGATGTAGGAGCATCTACGACTTCATCAAGCGAGCCAGCGCGGAGGAAAGAGAAGAACAGCTGGACAGCACCAGCGCATACATTTTTGAATCACTTTGAATATTGTTGCACCACCGTTTAACTAATGGCATTCAAAGCTGAGTGCACTTGTATTGTATTATAGATAGGAAGGCATTTAATGGTTTTAATGCTGGTAGATAGGATTAGCTGTAGATTAGATAGTTTTACTTCCAGGAGGGAAAACGAATCTAGGCACCCTCGTTGTATAATGGAGATTATTATTCAGCATTGAAAGGAGGAGGAAGCAAAGGAGAACAACTCAGAGAACTGGTGAAGAAACCCCATGTACAGATATTGAGTTAATAGCAAAGTTTTGATTCAATTCCATGGCTGTGATTATTCTCTGTGTGTTGTTTATATTATGTTGTTGCATGTTTGCTTCTTGTTTTGCCTATTGTCTATATGCTGCATATGTGATTGCATGGCAGGTTCGAAATCTAAGGGATTGAGAGATTGAGTTTAAATCGTTTCTCTGTCTAAGCTGGGAGATTCTTGCATAGAGTGCAGTGGAGTACCTCCGCATAGAGTGCGTTGAGGAGGCTAGACAGTTAAACCCTCATCTTTGTTTTTGCAGAAGTTGTGCTGAGTTAGAAGAACCGTGTAGGTGAATTGCAGGTTGAGTGAAGTCTCAGAGTTAAGCCTGGGAAGAGAAGAGCAGGAGAGCCATGGTTAAATTCCATGGACTTGTTTATTTTCTGTGTGCTATTGGCATTTTGTCTTTGCATACTTGCTTCTTGTTACGTATTTCTTTCATATGCTGCGTATGTAATTTTATGGAAGAATTGAAACCAGAGTGATTCTGAGTGGAAAGTTGGTGAAATCTCAGGAGGGAGAGTTCCTTACAAGTATTGTGGAACAGACCCAGAAGAAGCCCGAACGGGAGAAGCTTCGGAGCAGGAGAACTCTTCAAGGGGAAGAGAATCGGCGACTTGAACTCTTGAAAAAGAATTAACATCCAAGCGCAAGTGGAACTCATTTTCCATCACATTTCGGCATATCGGGGTTGGCGAGTGCAAGAGTTGCATGCACATTAAAGTCGCAAATAGCGATTTCCCGATTTCGTGGGAGCCGTCGATCATTGGAATGATAGGTGGCATGAATTCGAAGAATCGAGGTTTCGGTGTTCGGGGTTTCCAACAGCATGGAACTTTGTGTCGAGGATTCGCGATCCGCGAAATCCCGAAGTGATGTGGCAGAGTGGGGCCTCGAAATATAGGATAGTCCAGGTGGAATTTGATCAAGAATCGGCACCTCAGGGCTCGGGGTTTGGAAAAGGCATGTTGTTGACTTCGCGAGTGGCGATATCCCGATCCGTTGACCGTTGACCATCAGCATTTGGGGTTCAGAGTTTGGAGTTGCACGAGGAGTGTGTATAGGGTTCGTGATACCGTGAAACCCGATTTCCCGAAGCAACTGCCGGGAGATCAACAGAGAGTTATGTGGGTGACGAGAAGTCCCGATACGGGATTAGAAGGGTGCTACAACTCTTCGGGCCGTGGGAAAGAAGATCCTGGCGAGAGAGGTCGTGCCATCGAGGGCAGGTTGCGTCATATGAGGTCAATCTTTGATAATATATTGGCATCTTTCAGTTGATCAAAAAGGTCATCTATCCTTGGAAAATGATACTTGTTCTTCACAGACACCTTATTCAGTTGTCTGAAGTCGATACATAAATTGAAGGTTCCATCCTTCTTCTTTACAAATAATACTGTGGCATCCCAAGATGACACAATTAGGGGTATATACCCCTTCTTCAGAAGCTCTTCAAGTTGCATTTTCAATTCCTTTAGCTATGTTGTACTCATCATATAAGGATTCTTAGATAAAGGAGCTCCTCCATACATTAGATTGATAGAGAAATCACTATCCCTCTTAAGTGGCAACCCTGGTATTTCTCCAAATACATTTTCAAACTCTTTTAGAACATAATATTCTTCAATGCTTGACACTTTATCCTTAGGTGCCTCTTCCATATGTGCTGCAAATATTTGGCATACTTTCCTGAAGCTTTTCTTCAACTACAAGGATGAAACTTCCATGATATTTACTACCTTTGGAATAACCTGTATTGTTCTAAACTTCCCTTTCACATCCAAACACGTAAAATCCTTTTTATAATGGTCTAGGAAAACATGATGCTTGTCCAACCAATTCATATCAATGAGGAAATTATATAAGCCCAAAGGTATGATATACAAATCTTCCCTTGTGCTCATCCCATTAATGTCCATAGGAAATTCCTTAACCATATCAATAATTATTCTTCTATTTCCTATAGCTAGTTGCATCAAACAATATTCCTCAATCTTCCTTCTTGGAAAATGGAATATTTCCACCATCTTATGATCTAGATAACTATGACTAGCTCCTAAATCAATTAAAATAGAAATGGGTTGGTCATTAATCTTACCTTCCAATTCAATCACGTGGGACTGAAAATCAACTTTCTTGTTATCTAGAGTTGCATAGATTATTGGTACATTTGTTCCCATGTACTCAATCATATTAGCCTACTGTACATGGTGAACAATCCTCACATTTTCATCTCTATGAGGGAAATCCCTGCACATGTGATCTCCCTCACAACCCCAACATTTCATAGGTTGTTGCCTTGGTATTTTCCCCATTGTTTCTATCATTATGAGTTCCTTGGAAGTTGGTTTTTCCTGATAATTATTGTTGAATAATGGTGGCTTGGTCCCCTTCTTCCTCTACTCCATATTTCATTTCTTCTTGTCTTCCCAAGACTTTTGAAACGTTGGTATTCCTCTATGTTGATCATAGAGACATTTATATATCCTTATGGTTTCGTCCAGTGACTTGGGATCATCATACTATATCTTATCATTGAAACTTGATGGCATCCCACTTAGGTATATTTGAATATTGACCATCCTTGATCAAGTCAACATATTTCAACAATTCTAAAAATATCCTTTCATACTCATCCATGGTCATACTCCCAAGCTTGAGTTAAAATAAATCCTTCATATTCATATCATAATAATTCTTGGTCAAGTAATTCTTTCATAAATACCTTTTGAACTCCTTCCAAGTAACCTTCTTCTCATCAATGTGTTGCACTTGTACAAACCGGTCCTGCCAAATTAATGTTTTTCCCTTGAGCTGGTAGATGGAAATTATTCCTTCTTATTTTGAGGAGTAATTATGAAACTAAAAGTACTTCCTCATCCCCAATATCCATTTCTTAGCATCTACAACTCTATTACGCTTACCATCAAAGGTAAGAGCCTTGACCTTATTCATTTCTCCTTGTATTTCATCTATCCCTGACCTCATCTTATGCTTTCTGAAAAAAGATGGAATTGAACTACTGTGTGCTCTCCTAAATGAATGTCTTGGTGAGTGGTGATGATTCCTATCAACACTCCTTATTTCTCTTATTTTATCAGAATATCTATGATTCCTTGACTTCTTGATTTTGTCTCCTTACCCATTTTCTTCTATATTATGTCCAAGATTTGCAACAATTTGATGTTGAAGCCATCTTGCTACTCCTTGTATTTCATAAGCCTCTCATTATCAACCTTATAAACATGAACATATATTTGAAGACTCTTTATTATTTCTACAAAATTGATGCTCTCTTCCTTTCCTTCACCATGCCCATTGGACTATGTTTCTTCATTATCCATATTGAGACACAACCCCCTGACTTAATCTTCATGGATGTAATTCCTCTATGCCTCTTCCATGCCTCTAGTCTCTTAGTTGATTTTTTTCTTATCTATATGTCCTTAACTATGAAAAATATTTAAGAAATAGGATTTGTTAGACTAAACAATTTAATAAATTTAAGAAAACTATGCACAAATCTATTATATAAGTCCATCAGCATCCTTTCTCATGATTCCTTGTGAATTCAACCACTCAATTCAAATTTGTGGGTGGATATTTGAACTCCTCTTTCCAATACCTTTCCAACAATTTATTTCTTTCTCAATTCTTAGTCTTGAGTTGAAAATTATGGTTATTTGAATATTACCCATTTAATCCTTCAACACATACTTCAACCATGTGTAATTTTTATCTATTCCTATGTATATTTGCACATGTTCCCTTGAAGTTTCGACAAGAGCTAAAATGGGTTCCTTAATGACCATAGTTTAGACAATCTATCCAAATTTCATCTTCATCTAAGCTCCAAGATTCTAGATACCACCTACTGAAGTTTTAGGAAAAATTATATTTTTAGTCCTGAATGCTACAGGTGCCTTCTATGTCCACCTGTGCATTTTTAGGTGCCCATAACATTAATTAATATCCATGGATGTCCTCTATGGATCAAGATATTTCTTTATATTTCTCTTGTTCCCTAATCCGATTTTAGAGTAGGAAGTTATGGCCCTCAAAGTGAACTAGTACCCAAAAATTACCCTCCATTGTTTGGCATGTAACTCCCTTATACAAGATTTGTTTAACGAACAATTTATATCATTATAAATATATCTTCGATATCTATCACTTTAGTTGTATAAACTCTATTTTCGAGAAGGACATAAAATTTTATACATATTTTATTTCCAAAAAATGTTGATTAGGCCTCTGAAAATGGCCTACAAAAACATGACCTGGAAATGACTGTAATTTTTTGGTAAATTTCATTATTTTCTAGGAAATTTATTTTAAGTACACTTAGTGGGATGCTAAAATGGCATCATGGTCCACCTATCACCTCTATATGGTTCCATGTCAACCCGTGGCCACCCAAGTCCTACCACGTCAACCTCTACTACCTTCCTTTACCTCCTTTTCCCTTTTCTTATCTTTGTTGGCATACAATACTGCAGTTTTCAGGCACATATTTTGTGGTTTCCCACATGGAATTTTTTCATTGGGTTATGGGGATGGATGGGCTCCATATCGTTTCCATTCTCCTTGGTGTGATAAGTTTGATGTATTTTGTATTAGATGGCGGAGTTTTTTGGCGTGATTAATGGTTGCAATCATGATCGATGACCATCATTGCATTGCGCCCCCCCCCCCGCCTTATCGAACATTAAAAAAAGGGGGGATCCACAAAGGAAACTGTCAATTTTTGGGTTGATGATGTATGGCTCCTAGTGAATTTTATGTTGATGATTGTAGTTGTGTGAGACATTCTCCAGCTTATAAACCTGTGAGGTGTGGATCATTGCAGTAATGTAAGTATTTCTTTCAACTTACAAACATGAGAGAAAGCCCCTAATAAGGGTACATGGTTCCTGCCTGAGACAGAGATAGGAACGTAGAGATGACCTCCTCCATTCAAAGAGTTGAGAAGAACTCCAGATGATTACCTAGTGGGAAAGGTGATCTATTGAGTTGGACATGTTTGTGGCTTAGCACAAGGTGAACGTGTGAAATCCCAAAGTGTTGGGTGCATCGTCATGTGAATAGAAATGAAGATGATGTATTAGCCTCCTTTGAGTAGCAGAGTTGACGAGAAGACTCCATATGATTCTCTTGTCTGGGGCAATGGGAAAGAATATTTGTACAGTGGACGTGCATGTGGACGAGCA
>JZKD02S1592451.1:318844-330581 GCA_000966675.3 Picea glauca
TCTTCACCTAATCCTCTGATAGCATTAACAACTTCATCAACTCTAAGAAGATAGGTTGCAATATCTTCCTTTTCATTCATCTTCAAATTTTCAAATTATGCTCTATGTCATTGAATCTTTACCTACTTAACTTTTGGATCACCTTTGTAGATACTCTTGAGTTTGTCCCATACCTCTTTAACAGTGTTGTAGCCTATCACTTTGCTAGCAATGGTTGGTGCCAATGCTGTTAGAATAACATGTCTGGCTTTTGAATTACAACTCATAAACTTATTCTCATTTGGATCAGTTGGAGCATTCTTTGGGATTACATAGCCATTTACAACTGAGTACCAAATGTCTACTCCCAAATCCGTTAGGTAATTTTTCACTCTATCACTCCAGTATGCATAATTTCTTCCATCAAAATTTTTAATCCCATTTGAAATGTGCTCATGGTCATCCATCTTTGCTCTAGATTTTCCTTCCAATGGTTAAACTATTATGAAGGCAACCTGCTCTGATACCAATTGTTGATACTCAGAGGGGGGTGAATCAATATCAAGTACAATTTAAAACCTTTTTCAACTTATACTTAAACCATTCAACTATATCCAATGAGAAAGGAACAATAGTATAAGAGTTACACCAACACACCACAATACACCATGCACAATATATGAGAAATAATCAATAGTTATTGTTCAAGGTAAGTAATGACTTCCAAAGGTAGCTGCAACCTCCAAATGTAAAGGGAGGTATAAACATCGAAGAGGAAGATACAATCCTCCAATATTAAGAGAGGATTTAAATCTCCATCCTTTCTCCTTCCTTCCACCCAAGAATATATGAGAGATAATAAAACTTTACATTAAATCATCACCATCAACCAACCATCACATAGAACCTAATAATGCTTCCTGAGACTTCTTTAATTTATGAAATTATTCAATTCTTGGAATACTCTGATCCTTTAGTTAAAATTAATCAATGTATTCTCTGAAAATTCTCCAAGTTTCACTCCTTTAATCGTCCTCAAAATGAAGTTATAGAGAGAATGGTAGACTTTGTTCAATTCTGGTTTATTCAGGAGACCAAACTTGTACAGAATTCCCCACGTTCAATATTTAACATCAGATTCAGAAATTGGCACACAAGAAACTACAGTTCGTAATCTTTCCAATGCAATTTGTCCCACTTAATTTTGATTCTCTATGAATAAGTTATGTTTTTTTTACCCGGAACACTTGTTTATTGACTGGCTTTAGGACTGGTCAAAAACCCTATCTTCCACAGTGTGTATCTCCATAATTATAGGGAATAAAGAGATGGAACTTTTACCACCAGTACCTTGATATGTCTTCTCAATACAATAGCAATTTCACAATATAACTCATTCTAGAAAAAACATTATAGAAAAAATGGTAAGATGACCTGAAAATAACATACCTTATAACACATCACCAAAAAACTTCATCCTCCTTGAAATCCAGCCTTCTTTACTTCTGATTTCCTCTGAAATTCGACTTGTGTATCAAATGAATGTATAATGATATTTATTTATACCATTTATGTCACTTCCTTTTAACATTAGGGTCGACCTGACACTTTCTTATTTTGTAATTATGTTTTTTAATTATCTTCAGGGCCTACATGTACTTCCTTTTTCAATTCACTTTTTCATCTTCAAAAATTCATTTCTCCTGAACCATGAGGATCCACGTGACATGCCACATACCATTGTAAACAACATGATGTATACTATCCATCCAGGGGTGTTGTATCTGCATGTGCATTGTCCTTTATGTCCAAATACCGTCATCAATTTTGCGGTCCAAAACTCATGACTAGGGTTGACATCAATGACAACAACCAATCTTCCAACAAATTCTGGGGCTGTAGTATCTCTCGTGAATTCTGGAGAAAGATAGAGAAAATAAAAAATAATTTTATAACCTACAATATAAAAATTAAAGGAAATGCGCCCTATCCCATTGTCCTCTTAGAAACAAGCCTCTCCCCCATTGAGATCACGACTATGAATAAATACCTAATGTATAAGAACAAGTTAAACAACATGGAAGACAAGATGCTTCCTAAAATTGCTTCAAAATTGAGTCATAACCACCATTGACTCAAGCGAGGATGGCATAAAGATGCCCGATCTTGGCTAAACTATTAGGGAACCATGGAAGACAACATTTTGTAGAATAAAGATAGTATTTAAAATATCATCAAATCAAAATTTAAGGAGAAAATGTGGTGTGATAAAGAGTTAGAGGAAAAAATAAAATTAAGCTATTATAAGGATGTAATCAACCCTAATCTAGAAGATAAAAATTATCTATCTATTTTGAAAAGTGTAAAGAATAAAATAAGCATTGCTAAGATAAGAACAAATTCTCATGAGCTCCATAGTGAAACTGAGAGTTGGTCAATTTCTAAAATGCCATGGGATGAAAGAGTGTGTCACCTTTGTGACACCAAGCACATTGAAGATGAAAAGCACTTTCTCTTAGATTGTCCAGCCTATACCCATATTAGATCTCATTTTCAAAATATTTGTCACACTACCAACCTTCCTAACCTATTAACTCAACAAAACTATGGTGATCTTAGAAATCTTCTCTTAATGTTTTCCGAGCACATAAACAAAACTTTAAAGAATCACAAGTAATCACTTACCCTCTTAAGGACCTGTTATCACTCAGTTTGTAGTTTAGGTCTTCTGGCTATAGGATAAGGGTCAAACTGGCGTAACAGGGACCTACCCCTCCCAATGTCACCACAATGGGGAGGTCCTTTCTATTTAGGGTGGCTAAGCCCAAGGGAGACGTCCCTGGCAATATGGGGTTTTGAAAGGAAAAGGATCAAAGGCTTAAGGCTAGTTTCCCCTTCACAAATCACCGCCAAGAAGATAGTCAAATGAAGAATAACCACAAGGAAGGCACCTGCTTGAGAGACAAGACAACAATAAAACTAATACATGCAATAATGGTTAGTACTTCATAGACCAATGACTATCTTAGTTTTAATGTATATGAGCATATATAGCAGTAAATATTGACGAAGTCAATGTTTGCAATCATGAAAGTGGCATATAATATTACTTTGTCAATAAACACCAGAATGATATAGCATCCAATGAAAATGATCAATCCTTGAATTAACTCAATGCATTAAATATTATCAATTTCTCATATCTAACAGAGTGCTACGTCAATATCCTAAGAATGACGTCAACTTTTATTAGGGTTAGTATGATAAGCAATAGACAAAGAAGGTCAATGTTTTGTCAATTAACCAATGAAAATTACCAATTGTTCAATATCTATCACAGGATGACCAAGCCAATAGTTTATTCTATCAACAATAGCTCAAATTAGGCATGACGTCATCATTTATTGTAGAGTTAGAAGGCTGGCTGCATCAAGTATGATGTCAGCCCTAGTTAGTGTGCTAGGGTTAGTTAGGGTTTCAAAATTTGAAAGATTGAAAGATGAATAAGCTCAACGTTGGAGAGAATACCAGTGCCTTAGGGTATTATGGAGTCAAAAGTAAGGGCAAGGTCTTAGGAGAATCAAAATTTAAAGACTAGAAAGTTAGGTTCTATGGTGTTGCAATGGCAGGGCCCTAGAATCAAAACCCTAAGGGAAGGAGACTCATTCTGGTGTTGCTTAAGCAAGGCCTCATGCTCCTTCCTCTTTCTTTAAATATTCTTGGCAAAACGTCTAGCTTTAAAACACAAGTCTAAGGGAGAAAAGTGTTGCGGGAGAAAGGATCTTCAAACCCTAGAAGGTTAAAACCCTAGGTGTAGAATCAACTAGGCCTAGGATGTCTCCTCTCTTCAACTCATATTTAAATGCTAACTCGAAAAAAAGGATGTTTAGTGTTGCAACGGCTAGTCTATGTCTTCCTTAATCAATGGCTAAAACAAGTTTCTCTAGCATGGGGACATATAGCAAGGACCTACTTGTGTGCTTGCTACCTATGGTTTTAAGATTAAGCAATATAATAGCAAATGTAAGAGATTAAACCTACAACCATTCATTCAAGAAGTTTTGCATGAAAAATGCACTTACAAATCATGAAGAATGCTCATCAAACCCTAGCTGTAAACCTTCCAATGAGAGAAACACCATAAAAATGCCAAGAAGAATCCTCCACAAGAGTTGTGCCTCACTTCCAAGAGCAAAATACCAAGACAAAAGACTAAAAGTAGATCTCTCACAAGAGAGTGAGTTATGTTATTGTGTAAAATGAGAGGCAACGTCATCTATTTATACCAATCAATGACCCTTTAATTAAGTTTTAGGTCATTAAAACAACCGACAAGGCTGACTACCAATTTTACACTGTTTTTACATTAATTGCCAAAAAATGTCATAAAATGAGATAAAAGAGGAACGTCAAGCCCTTCTGAGGGAGACGTTGGCCCTTTTTGGGCAAGCACAACATCCAGAAAACCAAACGTTAGCCCTTATAGGGATCCTCCAAGCTTCCACATGTGCCAAATGACCTCAGCACCATGCCACATGCTTCAGACAACGTCCAACTCTCTCAGGTGACGTCCTATCTATCAGAAGAAAATGTCCCATCTGCAGTGGGTGATTCCCCCTAGGTCAGGCTCTGCCAAAGTGTCCTAGGTGGAACGCCCTTCTTTATTCTCGTGCTATGGCTCATGACAACGTTGCCCTGTCTCTGTCATCCCAGTAACCATCTGATGGGATCTTCAGCCCCATGGAGGTCCGAGCTAATCATATCCCCATGTGTACTGGTCCACTGGTACCTGTCCTTCGGGTATGTTCCTGCACATCAAAGACTATGCTCTCCATGGGCTCATCATTCCTCGGGATCATAGCAATGTCAATCATATTTCATCATTAAATTTATCAAATACATGCATAAAATCCCTAGCATATCCTCTAAGAGCTCAAAGACATTACACATATCTACTATCCAAAGTTGAAGAAACAAATAGAATGACCTATTGGGCTAATATCCACAAGAAAAGGAAAGTTCCCACAGAGGATCATTCAAGCCATGTTCATGAAGTGAAATGGTCTAGGGATGTCCAGTCACAGTAAGACCAGGGGTAGGTGTTGTCCATGGGTGTCGTTGTAGGAGGTGATCTGTACCCGTCATGGATGCACTTTTTCCAAGCCCCTTTATTGCCTTTATTTATTTATTGCTTTTCTTTATTTTTACTTCAAGGTCTGACCAGAGGACACTGCCTTGGCGTGGTGACCAGAGCTGACAGTGTTATCCACTAGTATTTTCACAAAAATGATAAGGCTGGCTCGTGATGAGACCCCCTTTCCCTTGGCCATGAAAGCAAAGGTCATTTCCCTGGCGTGGTGACCAGATGATGGCAATTTCATACTGCTAGATACCTATGAACATAATGTGTCGGCTCGTGATGAGACCTCCCATCCTCTTGGTTAGGTCTTGTTTTATTATTTTTCTTAGGGTCCCTTTTGTTTCTTATCAAGAGGCCTTTTATTGCCTTCTCAGGGATCCCTGGGCGAAGCGTCTCTAGGTTTCATTTCCTATGGATTTTATCTTTTACCAGTTGCTTTTGCCCCCTGGGCCTTTAGCCCCTTCTTCCCATAGGACAAAGTGTAACCCTCAAAGGTCATCCTAATGGCCAGACTAGGGGAATGGGATGGATGTATGGGAGATAAGATGTAAAATGATAGAATGGTGGGAGGGGACGATGGCTCTACAAATCCCCCCTGGTGGCTAACCAAAACCCATGAATACAAGCTTGCTAGGTCACCTCATTAATCCCCCCAACAATGGTCAAGTGGATTAGTGTAAGATCCAAGAAGTCATCAGAAATGTAAGGAACCTGATGCATATATAAGAAGGTTATAATGATCAAACATGACACATACCATGATACCTTGAACCAATTACCTCATGGAGCAAGAGTCTCCTTTGATGCAAGTTCAAGCCGATGGTGATGGAAGATGCTGCTGCTGACAAGACAAGTTTGGCGAAGAAGAAGAAGGATAGGCCCTCTAGGGCCATTCTTAGGTCAATCTTGCTCTTGGTAATCCATGTCTAGGACTTGTGGGGCTTGAGACATGATCTCCTAGTTATCCCTAGAGATCGGGGATAACATCTGGCTCCAACTCGGGGACATGTGCTCACCATAGAGCACATGAGAACCTCAACATCTCTAGCATAAACCTATAGACCTGCTCACACTTGATAAGAAAGCATCAGCGAAAAAAGGTGGGGTGGTATTGCCACCCTACAAAATAATACATGTATACATATGAGATAAAACAATCAAGATGAAAACAATAAATGAAGATGGTATAATACACGGAAATGCCTACCTACTCATACTTACCTATATACTCATGTCCCACCACCTTGGTGGGGTTTGAGGAGGCGTCTGCTGATAGGTAATGGGCTCCTTCTTCCTTCCAAGGTGGACAAGTAATAAGAGTTATCTATTGATTCCATTCCGACCTTGAAGGGTCTGAGCCATGATTGTGTACTTCCTTTTACATTAGTAGGCTCTCCTTTCCAAGTATCCCACATCCATACCAACTCCCCCTCCTTGTAATTTCGTATCGAGGGAGGTGGGTGAGCTTCTGGGGTAAATGCTTCTTGTTGGGATGGATGTATCTGTACATCTTCTTCATTTTTTGGTATTTTTAGTATCTTCACCATCCATACCTCTTTGTTCTAAAACTGATCTAGGAGTTGTTGATATTCCTCTTTCTTGGGCCACTCGATCTAGTAAAAGTCTTCTTTCATAGTAAATGGCATGTCTTCCAGAGAATACTCTTGAAGAGTTTGTGTCACATATTTCTGTGCTTCACTCACAATAGGGACAACATCTTGTACATGAGTTCTAGTTATTGGCATATTGAGTAATCATCCAGTTGTTCCATCTTTCAAAGGCAACTGTAGAAAGGTGAGATCCATCTCAAGGGACTTGCCTATCATCGCACCAAACATCCTAGATAATAGCATTCCCCACACATCCATGCCATCAACAACTATAATGTCTATGTGAATTGTCTTCTCGGGGAATTCTTTCAACTATACTTTGACATTCTCAACAACACCATGTGTGGGTATTGCCTTGGATTCAAATCCACAAATGTTCCTATAAGGCCTGGTTACATTCAGGCCCATCTATTGCATGACTTTGAGAGACATCATGTTTGCACCAACACCTATATCCAGCATGCAATTGTTGAGATATTTATTGTTCATCATAAGAGTCATGAAGAAAGGTGGATTTTCACCGTATTGGATCCTGAAATGATCGACTTGTAGCATGATCGGGGGGTCCACAGGCTCAGTTGTTCTCGAAAAGAAGGTGTTGAAGCATTCTTTAATAGAAGGGATCTTGACTGCTTCTTTTAAAGGAACATTTACATGCATCTTCGACAAAGCTCCTTCAAAATTAAAATCAAGGGTAATCTTGTCAGCTTTGGGAGTTTTAGGAGGAAGAACTTCAGAAGATTTTGACTGATCACTTGTAGGTTGGTTTGGGTTCTTTCTTGGATATACTTGGACTTCTTGCTTCTTTAGTTTTTCTCGTGATTCTTGGTCCAAGTTGTTAATTATTGCCAATCTTGCTACACTGGCTGCTTCCTTCAGGGCTTGTTGATGTTCTGCATCTGTGATGTTTATCTGAGGGAAACTTGAAAAGAAGTCAAAGTTGTTGACTTGTTGTTGGCTGGCATTATAAGGACACTCATTCTCTCAATGTGCTTCACTACATTCCAGGCACCAAGGGTTTTCATCAACCAAATTTGTAGGGGCCAGAGTATTCGGGACTTCATTTTCATTCTTCTGCTTGTAGGTTTGATTCCCTTTTTGGAATGGCCCTTTGAATGGAGGTCTTGGTGCCTAGGTCTAGGATTTTTCAAGTCTTATGATCTAGTTCATCATTTATTCTTGATTCTTCACGATGCTATCCACTGAGGCTTGTAGATTACTGACACTGGTGCAAAGATCCGAAGTAGGCTCAACATTGTGTACCACTTTCTGCTTGGTGTCTATTTTCCCCTAGGGTTAGCAAAGGGCTCAATCTTGGATGAAAGGATATTTCCTTTGATCTTGGTTGCAAGCTCTTGGGATTCTTGAATGGATTGAGTGTATTTGTCTCTGATAAGATACCCTAATTGGCCATTGAAAGATCTAGTGTAAATATGAACAAGGTAATCATCTTTCATATGGTGGCTTGGGGGAATTCGTTGGAGTAAAGATTCGAACCTGGTATGAAACTCCTGAATGGATTCATTCTCACATTTGGCAAGGCCATTTAGTCGAGTGAGCAGCATGTTCATATCTTCTTTGATACTCCACCTTCTGAGTAATATTTCCTCAAGTCTATCCATGGTCTTAATGCTTCCATTAGGCAGGCCAAGATACCAACGTCTTGCAAGATCGTAAAGGGTAGCAGAGAATAGATTCATGACCAAGTCCTCAGCATCATCACTAATGGGGTGAAGCTGAAAAAATGCCCAGAAGTTACTCATATGCTCTTCGGCACTAGTAGCATCAGTGCCGGTAAACTTAGGCAACCACTTCTCATATTTAGGTGGCATTTGCCTAGGGTAGCCAGGTATGGATGACATGTCTAATGGCTTGAAAAAGGTAGATGACCATTGTCTCTGATTGTTGACTGGGTTTGTAGTACCAGTCTGAGAAGTAGACATGTTTAAAGGAAGTCTCTTTCCAAAAAGTGACTTAACAACAGGTGAATTAGCAGGAGGCTTCGTTCTAAAAGCTAGAGGAGGGTTATTGAACCTCCTTCTAGTTAGTGGAGTCACCAGATAGTTTTCTTGAAACTATCAAAGAATAGGGAGAAAAGTCTTAGTGGAGTCACCAGGTAAGCTTGCAAGAGAAAGGTCTTTGAGGCAAGGCTTACCAAAGGTTTTGTCGTTTGAGGAAGATTGACTCAGTGTTCCCCGACAACGGTGCTAAAATGTTATCGCTCAGTTTGTAGTTTAGGTCTTATGGCTATAGGATAAAGGTCAAACTGGTGTAACAGGGACCTACCCCACCCAATGTCACCACAATGGGGAGGTCCTTTCTATTTAGGGTGGCTAAGCCCAAGGAAGACGTCCCTAGCAATCTGGGGTTTTGAAAGGAAATGGATCAAAGGCTTAAGGCTAGTTTCCCCTTCACAGATCACCGCCAAGAAGATAGTCAAATGAAGAATAACAACAGGGAAGGCACCTACTTGCGAGACAAGACAACAATAAAACTAATACATGCAATAATGTTTAGTAATTCATCGACCAATGACTATCTTAGTTTTAAAGTATATGAGCATATATAGCAGTAAATATTGACGAAGTCAATGTTTGCAATCATGACAGTGGAATATAATATTACTTTGTCAATAAACACCAGAATGATATAGCATCCAATGAAAATGATCAATTCTTGAATTAACTCAATGCATTAAATATTATCAATTGCTCATATATAACAGAGTGTTGCGTCAATATCCTAAGGATGACATTAGCTTTTATTAGGGTTAGTATGATAAGCAATAGAAAAAGAAGGTCAACGTTTTGTCAATTAACCAATGAAAATTACCAATTGTTCAATATCTATCACAGGATGACCAAGCCAACAGTTTATTCTATCAACAATAGCTCAAATTAGGCATGGCATCATCATTTATTGTAGAGTTAGAAGGCTGGCTATGTCAAGTATGACGTCAGCCCTAGTTAGTGCGCTAGGGTTAGTTAGGGTTTCAAAATTTGAAAGTTTGAAAGATGACTAAGCTCAACATTGGAGAGAATACTAGTGCCTTAGGGTATTATGGAGTCAAAAGTAAGCGCAAGGTCTCAGGAGAATCAAAATTTAAAGACTAGAAGGTTAGGTTCTATGGTGTTGCAATGGCAAGGCCCTAGAATCAAAACCCTAAGGGAAGGAGGCTCATTCCGGTGTTTCTTAAGCAAGGCCTCATGCTCCTTCCTCTTTCTTTAAATATTCTTGGCAAAATGACTAGTTTTAAAACACAAGTCTAAGGGAGAAAAGTGTTGCAGGAGCAAGGCTCTTCAAACCCTAGAAGTTTAAAACCCTAGGTGTAGAATCAACTAGGCCTAGGACGTCTCCTCTCTTCAACTCAAATTTAAATGCTAACTCAAAAAAAAGGATGATTAGTGTAGCAACGACTAGGCTATGTCTTCCTTAATCAATGGCTAAAACAAGTTTCTCTAGCATGGGGACATATAGCAAGGACCTACTTGTGTGCTTGCTATCTAGGGTTTCAAGATTAAGCAATATAATAGCAATGTAATAGAAAATGTAAGAGATTAAGCCTACAACCATTCATTCAAGAAGTTTTTCATGAAAAATACACTTACAAATCATGAAGAATGCTCATCAAACCCTAGTTGTAAACCTTCCAATGAGAGAAACACCATAAAAATGCCAAGAAGAATCCTCCACAAGAGTTGTGCCTCACTTCCAAGAGAAAAATACCAAGACAAAAGACTAAAAGTAGATCTCTCACAAGAGAGTGAGTTATGTTATTGTTTAAAATGAGAGGCAATGCCCTTTATTTATACCAATCAATTATATTTTAATTAAGTTTTAGGTCATTAAAATAACCGACAAGGCTGACTACCAATTTTACACTGTTTTTACATTAATTGCCAAAAAATGTCATAAAATGAGCTAAAAGAGGGACGTCAAGCCCTTCTGAGGGAGACATAGGCCCTTTTTGGGCAAGCACAACATCTAGAAAACCAAATGCTGGCCCTTCTAGGGCTTGTCCAAGATGCCACACATGCCAAATGACCTCAGCACCCTGTCACATGCTTCAGACAACGTCCAACTCTCTCAGGTGATGTCATGTCTATCAAAAGAAAACGTCCCATCTGCAGTGGGTGATTCCCCCTAGGTCAGTCTCTGCCAAAGTGTCCTGGTGGAACATCCTTCTTTCTTCTCGTGCTATGGCTCATCACAACATTGCCCTGTCTCTGCCATCCCAACAACCATCTGATGGGCTCTTTAGCCCCATGGAGGTCCGAGCTAATCATATCCCCATGTGTACCGATCCACTGGTACCTGTCCACCGAGTATGGTCCTGCACATCAAAGACTACGCCCTCCATGGGATCATCAGTCCTCGGGATCATAGCAACGTTAATCATATTTCATCATTAAATTTATCAAATACATGCATAAAATCCCTAGCATATCCTCTAAGAGCTCAAAGACATTACACATATCTACTATACAAAGTTGAAGAAAAAAATAAAATAACCTATTGGGATAATATCCACAAGAAAAGGAAAGTTCCCACAGAGGATCATTCAAGCCATCTTCATGAAGTGATATGGTTTGGGGATGTCCAGTCACAGTAAGACCAGGGGTAGGTGTTGTCTGTGGGTGCCTTTGTAGGAGGTGAGCTGTACCCGTCATGGATGCAGTTTTTCCAAGCCCCTTTATTGCCTTTATTTAGTTATTGCTTTTCTTTATTTTTACTTCAAGGTCTGACCAGAGGACACTGCCTTGGTTTGGTGACCAGAGCTGACAGTGTTACCCACTGGTATTTTCCCAGAAATGATAAGGTTGGCTCGTGATGAGACCCCCTTTCCCTTGGCCATGTAAGCAAAGGTCATTGCCCTGGCGTGGAGACCAGATGATGGCAATGTCATACTTCTAGATACCTATGAACATAATGGGCCGGCTCGTGATGAGACCTCCCATCCTCTTGGTTAGGTCTTGTTTTATTATTTTTCTTAGGGTCCCTTTTGTTT
>JZKD02S1592451.1:337316-361908 GCA_000966675.3 Picea glauca
AATGTATTAATTAATATTAATTAAAATTTAACATTCAATATAATGTTAACTAATGTTAATTAAGTATTTGATACATTTAATATATGTTAATCTTGATTTCCTACATTGAATTCCTATTAATATATGTAAACCTATCAAATATTGATTTTCTAGATATTTTTAATATTGTATAAATGTATTAATACTTGATATTAAAACATTACATCATTAACCTTAAATATATTAAAACATTTAATATTGATTATACATTTAATACTTGATTTCCTTTAAAATATTTAATATTCAATGGCACCAATATTAATCATACATTGTTAATCATGTTAATCCTTTAAAAAAGTATTATATGATTAACATATAACTTTTTAATATTTGGTTGGTGCAAAGTATAAAACAAGTTGATTTATTTTAAATTTTCTTAGAACAAATATTAATCATCATTTATAATATATAAATCAAATATATTTGTTTTTTTTTAAGTAAAAATAAAGAGGGTGGATCCCTTATATTATATCATAGACAAAAAATACAATTGTTCTTGGGTTGCCAACTGTTCCACCAAAAAGAGGAAACCGGAACAGATGGCAGCCATGGATAACCATGTCAAAAGAGGGAGACCACCATCTGCCCTACCTGGAGGAAACCAGGACAAGTGGCAGTCTATAATCTGCAGAATTGTCCATGAAAACTAAAACTGAAAAGAAACTAAACATAATAGAAGTCTTTTAAGACACATAAACTCCAACTAGAGCTGAGCAACTAACTAAAACCAGAGAGAAAATCTATCCACGCTATTACCCGTTGAGGTCTTAATTTTCGAGGTCTTCATTGGGCATCTCATTCTAAGCTGGCATCGCATAGAGTCTTGCACATGTTGGACATATTTGCTTTACTGGCACATTGGAGAAAGCCTCATATATCATGTCTATGAATTGGCTCATGAGTGTGCCACGGTAGGCTTGGTCTACCATCTGGCGCCTCAAATCGAGCACCAAATCGAGATGTTCTGGGTGGAAGAAGGGAGAAGGGACACACCACTGATTCGAGGGTGTTGGAATGGGAGGTGGCGTGAGGACCGCGCCACCCTCCTTCGATGTGTACACATCCTCTGCCTCGTTTGTTTCATCCCACGTTCCATCCTTTGCGACCTCATGGTGTCCTATTGTCACGCTCTGTTCCTCAACCCCTCCCTATGCTCTCACCCCTGTGCTCCTGGGTTCGTGCTCTGAGACTATGAGTAGAGTGATACCCTCCAAGAGTATGTCATTCTGGGCCATTTGGAGGCACTCGTTCGAAATTTCCTCCTCAATGTAACAGACGTGGAAATCCTCTACTAGTGAGGCCATGGTGCTTACACTGTGGTGAACTGTTGTACCTGCCCAAATTTCATCCCCACAGAGGCTAGTTGGAGGATGCCAATTTTTTGCCATCGTGAAGAGCATGTCCTTCAGAGGGAGATCGATGGCCTCTTCTGGGATGTCTGCCTCCACAAAAACTATTGGAGGCGACTAGGCCATCCTTTTCCTATCATCTCTGTGTGCAAGCTGAGCTCTCTGGGTGCGAGAAATTGAGAGCACCCTCTCAAGTTTTTTCAGTTGTTTATGCCTTGCAGCCATGGTGTACCAGGCTGGGTCGCGATGCGGCTTTCTATGATCATGGGGCATCGAGAGGATGAAGCTAATGGTGAAATTACAATGGATATAGCAATGTTTTCTCCCAAGCTCTAGACTGCAAGCCTGGTGTGGGATAAAAAAAAAATGAGTAAGGTAGATACAGAGGTGGATAATAACCGGAAGGTGTGTCAGGACGTCTTCCATGACCGCCTCCCTAACATTGAATTTGATGGTCACCTGGCTGTTCAAGTGAGGTAAAATTCCCATGGTTTTTGGCTTACAGTTATGGCTGGCTCCCATTCTTAATGTCGAGGGGATGAAAGCCAACCATCCTTATTTATGGCCTGGCTAGGCCCTGTGAGACGTGGCACTTGAGTGCTGCATGTCACCCCATCCGGGGAAATCAAGTACATTTGTTATCAATGTCCTTAGAATAATATAACTCATCATCTGAAATGTTCTAGATGGTTTCTTATCAATGTTCTTATAACAAAATTATAAATTATTAAATGATTTGTTATCAATGTCCTTAGAACAAGTATAAATCAAGTAGATTTACTATCAATGCCCATAGAACAAGTGCAATTGCTCATTTACAAAGTTCAAGATGATTTGCTATCAATGTATTTAGAAAAAGTGAAATCATCATCTATAAAGTTAAAGATGATTTACTATCAATGTACTTTGAACAAGTATGATTCAAAGTTTCCTTCTATGCAATACATCACATCAATTTAGAAATTGTCGCACACCTTGAAAACCAGTGTGAAAAACCCATTGACTCATCCGTCGTCTAACCTGTTTGACCTCTGCATAGTCACGCATGCTGAAACCGGTAATCAATGAGTTGTTCTATGTCTTTTGAGGAACTCGACACCTAGGTAATCGCCTTAGCTATGCCATGTTTTAGTGTGGGTTGTTGCCACCTACGGTGCCATGCCCATCTGTTGTTTCTACTGTCATCCTTGTGGGAATGAGTGTTGAATCATTGTTTTTTTCCTCACCTGGTTAGATATAAGTCGAGGAGTGTGCTGAATAAGCGGGTTGTTAGGTCCATGGTAGAAGAGGAAGGTTGTCAGACCTGTGAGCAACGCTCTCTAGGTGAGAGAGTCTGCTAGGAAGTGGTTTTTTCCCAGAGAGAGTCTAGCACTAGCTACATAGATCTGAGAATTCCTGATCTGGCCTGTTGCCGAGACCCAGAGAGGGAGGTGAAGCACCGATGGACTTTTCTTGTGAAGGTGTATACTCTCGGGTGGAAAAACTATGTGGGTAATGAGAGTAGCAGGCATAAGAAGGCTCCTGGAGAGAATCCTTCTGGTTGCACTGTGCAGTTTTCCTATAACCTCAACCTTGTCTAAGATTCCCTTGCCTTGGGTGGATCTTAGTCCCAGCTGGGGGGTGACCCACTGCTGAGCGTGATGAGGAGCGTGGTCTAAGGCTAGGAGGTTCGTCGAAGGTTTTCATGTAGTTGGTGGAGTTACTACAGTTTCAAAGATAAGTATCATTATGTGTTTAATTTCAATTAAAATGCATGTTTGTGATGCTTGTAATATTATCATGTCTTCTGTTGCAATGATATTTATTGTTAATTATGTTTAAGTCTATATGATGGCGGTAACTCTATGTTAAATGAGTTAATTTTATTTAATATGCATTATATATATAAATTTATGGGAATGTTCTGCGTAGTAGCGTTCCTCGATAGTGGGGTTGATGGCCAGGGACGTTACAAATTGGTATCATATCTTTAAAGGCTAAGTTAAGGTTGTGTTGGTAACAATGTCCAGCCTGTTGATGGCTAGGGACATTATAAATTGAACTGGTGTGATGGTCAACTTGAACAAGTTGTTTTCTATGACACCAATTACTTTGGAAGAGATTATATGAGAGTCTTTGTTCCATGCAAGAACTCTTCCTTCTGAGAAAGTAATTTTGTAACCTTTGTCTTCCAAGGCTGAAATAGTTTTCTCTTCATTCTGGGCACATATAGAACTTCCTCTAGTTTAAGCTGCATATCTGAATCTAGTTGGAAGGTAGAATTTCCAACTCATCTCACATTATATCTGGCATCATCTCCAAGAACAACATGTAGATGTGTCTCTTTATCAACGAAGTGTGTTAGATGACTTCTAATATCAGTCATGTGCTTTGAGGCACCACTATAAATTAGCCAAGTATTATCATTGATAGGCACCATACCCGAGAGTGTTGAGATGTTGATGTCTTCATTACTTTGGTGTCTTGTATTGAGCTTGCTTCCCATCATGATTTTCCGCATCTTCAAAAACCCTTGTCAACTAGGCTAGAAAACCTAATGGTTAGGCTAGGATAGCACTTTTTGGTTTTGTTGGGATTTTGAATGCCAACAATAAGCCTTGATAAATATTATATCCCTGGTAAGATGAGGAGCTTCTTCAAGAAGTTTGCATAAATACACTTCAGAATTTTCTGCAGAATTTTGGCGAAACCCTAGAAACCCTTAGGGCCAAAAATTCAAAATTCCTGGAATTTTGATCTGAGACTTGTTGGAGTTGCATTGAAGGAGTTTGTACCCTTCTATGTCTTTTTCAAGCCAAGCGTTCAAGTTTTGAGTGGTGAAATATCTTATAAGAGGAGGTCGTACGAAATTTATGGAAACCCTAGGAGGGTCGTACAGTTTCTGCAAATGAGTGAGAGAAGGGGCTAGAAAATGCTTGTGCAATGGGATCTTCAAGATGTATGCTCTGATACTATGTTTATTTTTCAATATGATAGGTTAAGAATGTAGTTCATTTCAATTTTCATTTGTCTTAACCATAAACAAGAATGTTCTAGCAACCAAGATCACAAGAAGAAACACCATGCACAAGAGCACAAGAAGTATCCTGGGAAAAACTTCTCAACAAGGGAAGAAAACCTAGCAAAATTATTTTCTATATTCTTCAAGAGAAATACATTCACCACCAAGAAATACCTAGCACACAATAGGGTTCTTAAATCCTAGAAGACTAGCACCCAAGAGAGGTGCACACTTCTCCCAAGTAAATGTACTTGTTGAAATTTCCAAACTCACTTGAATGTTTGGATTCCACAATGGGAAATTTACCTTTACTTATATTAGACTTGTTCTATCAAGTGAAGCGTCTATTGGCTCAACAGGGCCAACCTCTCTAAGTCATATAATAATAATAATTATTATTATTATTATAATTAATATTATCCAGATTAATTATCTTTTACATTTATTATTGATCACATTAAGGTGGGGCCGACCTGTACCCTTTACATAAAAATTAGGGTTACTGGTAGGTCTGACTCTTGAACAATATATAGAAAAGGATCTGATACAACCACTAGTGCTCATCCACTAGGGGCACATCCATAGGGATGTCATATCTCTGGTTCACTGCATTACACAAAAGAACCAGATCTTCACGCGTTCACTTGTGCTCGTCCACATGCACATCCACTCTACAAATCTTCTTTCCCACTGCCCCAGATAGGAGAATCATCTAGATTCTTCTTGTCAAATCTGCTACTCAAAGGAGGCTAATACATCATCTTCATTTCTATTCACATGATTATGCACCCAACACTTTGGGATTTCACACGTTCACCTTGTGCTCAACCACAGACATGTCCAACTCAACAGATCACCTTTCCCACTAGATAATCATCTGGAGTTCTTCTCAACTCTTTGAATGGAGGAGGTCATCTCTACATTCCTGTCTCTGTCTCAGGCAGGAACCATGTACCCTTCTTAGGGGCTTTCTCTCATGTTTGTAAGTTGAAAGAAATACTTACATTACTGCAATGATCCACACCTCATAGGTTTGTAAGCTGGAGAATGTCTCACACAACTGCAATCATCAATAGGGAATTCACTAGGAGCCATACATCATCAAGCCAAAAACCAATAGTTTCCTTTGCAGATCCCCCCTTTTGTTAATGTTCGATAAGGTGGGGGGGTGGGGTGCAATGCAATGATGGTCATCGATCATGATTGCAACCATTAATCACGCCAAAAAACTCCGCCATCTAATAAAAAAGACATCAAACTTATCACATCGAGGAGAATGGGTACGATATGGGGCCCATCCATCCCCATAACCCAATGAACAAATTCCATGTGGGAAACCACAAAATATGTGCCTGAAAACTGCAGTATTTTATGCCAACAAAGATAAGAAAAGGGAAAAGGAGGTAAATGAAGGTAGTAGACGTTGACGGGGCAGGACTTGGGTGGCCACGGGTTGACATGGAACCATATAGAGGTGATAGGTGGACCAATATTCCATGTTATCATCCCACTGAGTGTACTTAAAATAAATTTCCTAGAAAATAATGAAATTTACCAAAAAATTACATTCATTTCTAGGTCATGTTTTTGTAGGCCATTTTTTGGAGGCCTAATCAACATTTTTTGGAAATAAAATATGTATAAAATTTTATGTCCTTCTAGGAAATAGATTTTATACAACTAAAGTGATAGATCTCAAAGATATATTTATAATGATATAAATTGTTCGTTAAAAAAATCTTGTATAAGGGAGTTACATGCCAAACAATGGAGGGTGATTTTTGGGTACTAGTTCACTTTGAGGGCCATAACTTCCTACTCTAGAATCGGATTAGGGAACAAGAGAAATATATAGAAATTTCTTGATCCGTAGAGGACATCCATGGATATTAATTAATATTATGGGCACCTAAAAATGCACACGTGGACATAGAAGGCACATGTAGCATTCAGGACTAAAAATATATTTTTTCCTAAAACTTCAGTAGGTTGTATCTAGAAGCTTGGAGCTCAGATGAAGATAAAATTTGGATAGATTGTCTAAACTATGGTCATGAAGGAACCCATTTTAGCTCTTGTTGAAACTTCAAGGGAACATGTGCAAATATACATAGGAATAGATAAAAATTACACATGGTTGAAGGATGTGTTGAAGGATTAAATGGGTAATATTCAAATAACCATAACTTTCAACTCAAGACTCAGAATTGAGAAAGAAAGAAATTGTTGGAAAGGTATTGGAAAGAGGAGTTCAATATCCACCCACAAATTTGAATTGAGTGGTTGAATTAAAAAGGAATCATGAGAAAGGATTATAATGCACTTATAGAATAGATTTGTGCATAGTTTTGTTAAATTTATTAAATTATTTAGTCTAACAAATCCTATTGCTTAAATATTTTTCATAGTTAAGGACATATAGATAAGAAAAAAATCAATGAAGAGACTAGAGGAATGGAAGAGGCATAGAGGAATTACATCCATGAAGATTAAGTCAGGGGGTTGTGTTTCAATATGGATAATGAAGGAACATAGTCCAATGGGCATGGTGAAGGAAAGGAAGAGAGCATGAATTTTGTAGAAACAATAAAGAGTCTTCAAATATATGTTCATGTTTATAAGGTTTATAATGAGAGGCTTATGAAATACAAGTGGCAAGATGGCTTCAACATCAAATTGTTGCAAATCTTGGACATAATATAGAAGAAAATGGGTAAGGAGACAAAATCAAGAAGTCAAGGAGTCATAGATATTTTGATAAAAGAAGATAAATAAGGAGTGTTGATAGGCATCATCACCGCTCACCAAGACATTCATTTAGGAGAGCACACAGTAGTTCAATTCCATCTTTTTTCATAAATCATAAGATGAGGTCAGGAGTAGATGAACTACAAGGAGAAATGAACAAGGTCAAGCATCCTGCCTTTGATGGTAAGCATAATAGAGATGTAGATGATAAGAAATGGATATTGGGGATGAGGAAGTACTTTTAGTTTCATAATTACTCCTCAAAATAAAAAGCAATAATTTCCATATACCATCTCAAGGGAAAAACATCAATTTGGTAGGACCAGTTTGTACAAGTGCAACACATTGATGAGAAGAAGGTTACTTGGAAGGAGTTCAAAAGGTATTTATGAAAGAATTACTTGACCAAGCATTATTATGATATGAATATGAAGGATTTATTTTAACTCAAGCTTGGGAGTATGACCATGGATGAGTATGAAACGATCTTTTTAGAATTTTTGAAATATGTTGACTTGATCAAGGATGGTCAATATTCAAATATACCTAAGTGGGATGCCATCAAGTTTCAGTGATAAGATATAGTATGATGATCCCAAGTCACTGGACGAAACCATAAGGATATATAAATGTCTCTATGATCAACATAGAGGAAGACCAACATTTCAAAAGGCTTGGGAAGACAAGAAGAAATTAAATATGGAGTAAAGGAAGAAGGGGACCAAGCCACGATTATTCAACAATAATTCTTAGGGAAAACCAACTTCCAAGGAACCCATAATGATAGAAACAATGGGGAAAATACCAAGGAAACAACCTATGAAATGTTGGGGTTGTGAGGGAGATCACATGTGCAGGGATTTCCCTCATAGAGATGAAAATGTGAGGATTGTTCACAATGTATAGTAGGCTAATATGATTTAGTACACGGGAACAAATGTACCAATAATCTATGCAGCTCTAGATAATAAGAAAGATGAGTTTCAGTCACACATGATTGAATTGGAAGGTAAGATTAATGACCAACCCATTTCTATTTTAATTGATTTAGGAGCTAGTCATAGTTATCTAGATCATAAGATGGTGGAAATATTCCATTTTCCAAGAAGGAAGATTGAGGAATATTGTTTGGTGCAACTAGCTATAGGAAATAGAAGAATAATTATTGATATGGTTAAGGAATGTCCTATGGAAATTAATGGGATGAGCACAAGGGAAGATTTGAATATCATACCTTTGGGATTATATAATTTCCTCATTGATATGAATTGGTTGGACAAGCATCATGTTTTCCTAGACCATTATAAAAAGGCTTTTACTTGTTTGGATCTGAAACGGATGTTTAGAACAATACAGGTTATTCCAAAGGTAGTAAATATCATGGAAGTTTCATCCTTGTAGTTGAAGAAAAGCTTCAGGAAAGTATGCCAAATATTTGAAACACATATGGAAGAGGCACCTAAGGATAAAGTGTCAAGCATTGAAGAATATTATGTTCTAAAAGAGTTTGAAAATGTATTTGGAGAAATACCAGGGTTGCCACTTAAGAGCGATAGTGATTTCTCTATCAATCTAATGTCTGGAGGAGCTCCTTTATCTAAGAATCCTTATATGATGAGTACAACATAGATAAAGGAATTGAAAATGCAACTTGAAGAGCTTCTGAAGAAGGGGTATATACCCCTAATTGTGTCACCTTGGGATGCCCCAGTATTATTTGTAGAGAAGAAGGATGGAACCTTCAGGTTATGTATTGACTTCAGGCAACTGAATAAGGTTTCTGTGAAGAACAAGTATCATTTTCCAAGGATAGATGACCTTTTTGATCAACTGAAAGATGCCAATATATTATCCAAGATTGACCTCATATTAGGTTATCATTAGGTGAGAGTTATAGAATATGATATCAACAAGACAACCTTCAGAATGAGGTATGGCCATTATGAATTCATAGTGGTGCCATTTGGGTTGTCAAATGCACCAATTGTCTTTATGTGTCTAATGAATGGTATTTTCAGACATTAGTTGGATAGGTTTATCATTCTCTTCTAGGATGACATAATTATTTACTCTAAATTTGAAGAAGAGAATGAGAAACACTTGAGAATGGTGCTACAAGTATTTAGGGAGCATCAACTATATGCAAAGTTTAGTAATTTTTCTTCCTACCAAATGAAGATTCATTAATTGGGCCATATAGTTTCAAAGGAAGGGATAGGAGTTGATCCAGAAAAGACAAAATCTATTGACGAATGGCTAGTACCGAGGTATGTCTTAGAGGTGACATATTTCATGAGACTTGCAGGTTACTATAGAAGATTTATTGAGGGTTTCTCAAATATTTCACACCCAATAACTTATTTGCAAAAGAAGGGTGCGAAGTTTAAGTGGATGTTTGATTGTGAAAGAAGTTTCCAACACTTTAAGAGTTTGTTGACAAGTACATCAATTTTGAGGATTGTTGATCCAAATGAATATTTCATTGTATGCATTGATGCATGCAAGGACAATTCCATAGTGTTCTAAAATATTTATTTGGACAACCAACTTTGAATGCTAGAAAGAATAGATGGTTGGATTTCTTCGATGAGTATAACTTTGATATAAAGTATATCAAAGGAAAACATAACAAGGTGGATGATGCACTCAACAGGAAGGTGCATGATATGCATGCGACAACCATTAGCATGTATAAATCTAAGAAAGATGAGCTCTCTAGGTGTGAGCAATTGAGAGCGACCTCTCAAGATTTTGCAGATGTTTCTGCCTTGTAGCCAAGGTGTACCAAGATGGACCGTGACACAGATTTCTCAAATCCCGAGGCATAGAGAGGACGGAGCTAATGGAGAAATTACAATGGATACAACAATGGTCGATCCCAAGCTCTAGATTGCGAGACTAGTGTGGGCCAAAAATGAAATGAGGAAGGTACATGCAGAGGTGGATAATAACCGAAAGGTGCGGTAGGACGAATTCCATGACCGCCTCCCTAACATTGAATTCGATGGTCGCCTGGTTGTTCACACGAGGGAAACGTCCCATGCATGTTGGCTTGCAGTTATGGTTGGCTCCCATTCTTAATGTCGAGGGGATGGGAGCTGACCATCCTTATTTATGGCATGGCTAGGCCCTGTGGGACGTAGCACTTGAGTGTTGCATGTCACCCCATCCAGGAAAGTCAAATACATTTGTTATCAATGTCCTTAGAATAATATAACTCATCATCTGAAATGTTCTAGATGATTTCTTATCAATGTTCTTATAACAAAATTATAAATGATTAAATGATTTGTTATCAATGTCCTTAGAACAAGTGTAAATCAAATAGATTTACTATCAATGCCCATAGAACAAGTGCAATTGATCATCTACAAAGTTCAAGATGATTTGCTATCAATGTATTTAGAAAAAGTAAAATCATCATCTATAAAGTTAAAAATGATTTACTATCAATTTCCTTCGAACAAGTATGATTCTAAGTTTCCTTCTATGCAATACATCTCATCAATTTAGCAATGTGCAAAAAATATATTGACATCATATATTGTGACAACCATTTCCAAGTGTCACAATGTGTTGAACAAAACCCGTTATCACATTGTGATGTACACAACCCAATGTCACAATGTGACAAACATAGCCCAACATTGGAATGAGACAACAATTTCCTTATGTCACAATGTGATAAACATAACCCGTTGTTAGAATGTGTCAAAGATACTCTAATGTTATAATGTGACAAATGAAAACCCTACTTCCTAATGTGAATGCTACGAAAACCCTACTTTGGAATGTGAATGTTACGAAAACCCTCATGTCACAATGTGACGAACATAAATTGGCTTCACAATGTGACAAACATATCTATGTCATCGCAAAGTGGATAGTAACGTTGCAATGTGAAAAACATAAATAGACATTGCAAGGTGATGAACATAGCCATGTCATTGCAATGTGAATAATAATGTCACAATGTGATGAAAATAAACAAACTTCGAACATCACGTTGTGGTCGCAATGTGATTAACATTTTCTCATGTTTCAATCTGACACATATCCCGACATGCAATGTAAAAAACATTTCCAAACATTGCAATGTGTAAAACCTAGTAACATTGCAATGCGGGAAACATATACAGATGTCACAATATGACGAACATAAATGAACGTCAAAATGTGATGAACATAGCCTTGTCGTTGCAACATGATGAACATATCCTCGCATTGCAATGTGACACACATAGCATGATTGTTCCATCTTCATATTGGGGAGGTTTTTTAATAACTTCAAACATCTCTCATATTAACACTATCACTCATAATAATATTACCAACTTAACGAGAACTTTGTCGAGTTCTCCTTTTTTCAAGGGTCCCATTTTTTACCACATTTTGAAAAATGGTGCTATCAGTAGCACCCCTTTTCATTTTGAGGTAGTTTTTTGATATTTTAAATCTTCTTCTCTATAACAAATCCACATTTTGTTTCTAAAATGCTTGTTTTTTGAACTATTTTCAGATTTTCCTAAATCATTTTTTATTTTTTTTTAAATGTTTGTTTTCCAACTATTTTCATTTTTTTCTAAATCCTTTATTTTTTTCTTTTTACCAATTTTCTTTTTTATGATTTTTAATGATACTAAAAATGTTATAAAAATCTTATATATGATTCACCTTTTGGAAATTAATATTTTTCATACAATTATGTCTCATTATATTTAATTCATGGTGCCATAGTTTTTAAATATAGTGTAAAATTCTATTTTTAACACATTTTTTATTTTTTCTTTAGCAAATAATTGTAGCTAAACAACATTATTTTTAAATATTTAGCAAAAAACTATACATTTCAAAGAAACTTATAACAAAAAACCTATACATTTTAGAAGCTTTCCACTATAAATAACATGTCACATAAAGCGTTTTTATGGATGAAATTGAAGAAAAAATGGAAAAAAAAATAAAAAATAACATTTTTTATTATATTTTTATAGATTTACAGTAAAAACTTGACAATATTTAATGTCATTTTCTCTAGCATATTAAATCACATAAAAATAAAAGTAAAAATAAAATAATAAAACATATTCATCATAAAGCAACAATAGATGCATATCTATTCTTATTTTAAAATATGAAAGTCAAAACATTACAATTATAACTCATAAAAAATTTGCAAAATTCAGCATTGTCTTTAAGGGAATCCTAAAACTAATCAACAATGTCATATATCCCAAATTCATCATTTTCAATAAACACATCATCATTTTCTGGGACATCATTCTGTGCTTCCATTGGCTCATTTGGCTTATGTTGCTCTTCCATTGAGTTATTAATATCTACAAGTTCTCCAAAGTGATCTTTTCCAAGCAAGCCTCTTAATGGTACTTGAGGTTCATGTGATATTTTTCCACCTTTGAGTCATTAAAAACTCTTTTTCACAAGCCAATTTCTTCCATTTCATCTGGAAGAGCTCGAATAGAATTAATTCTTTGTTGAATAAAAATGCATTGCACTGCGTCACTTTCAATGGCTATGAAATTCCTTCTTTTTTGTAAGCGACATGCTAATGTTGTACCTAATCACCAAATACAAAATAATAAATACAAATTCAATTAACTTGTGAATTAATAAAATAGATTTCTAATTTTAATCGTGAAACATACAATTTCAATATCCTACCAATAAATCTCCATTCTTATCTTAATCGTTATCCATTTCTAAAATGAAAATTCAAAAATGAAAATAATTGTTATAACCTAAAGTAGTAATAATTGTCATAACCTTAGAAGCACACTAGAGTAGTGGATGGCTTAGAGAAGTGGATGACTTATGCAATACTAAGCTCATAATTTTAATAGCTTCAACTATTAATAATTTTAATAAGATTTAATAAAATCGTGTGATGATGAAATTATAATATTAATAATTTGAATAAAATCTTACATACATCACATGGGACTTGGCCGAGGGGATGTATGACATCACCCTCTATAATAAACAATTATCATAATCTCCAAATGCATATGTTTAGTGTTATGCATATTTTTAGAGTATAAAACACACAAAAAAAATACTAAAGTAAAAATCATATAAAAAAATCAAAATCCAAAACACTTCTTAAAAAAACAAAAACCACTTTTAAAAATATAATTAAAAAACAAAATTTAAAACCAAACAAAAAATATTAAAACTAAAATTAATTTTAAATCTTTTAAATTAAAATTAATTTTAATTAAAAATCTATCCCTCTTTTTTAAAATGGAAATTGACATTTTACCATTTAAAATTATAAATTACATTGAAAATTCCTTTCTTTTAAAATGACTTATCCCTTTCTAAAATGGAAATTCAAAAATAAAAATAATTGTTATAACCTAAAGTAGTAATAATTGTCGTAACCTTAGAAGCACACTAGAGTAGTGGATGGCTTAGAGCAGTGGGTGACTTATGCAATACCGAGCTCATAATTTAATAACTTCAACTATTAATAATTTGTCAGGGGGCGATGCCCGACATCGCCATCTCAGACAATAAACAATTATCATAATCTCCAGATGCATATGTTTAGTGTTATGCATATGTTTAGAGTAAAAAACACAAAAACAATACTAAAGTAAAAATCATATAAAAAAATCAAAACCCAAAACACTTCTTAAAAAAACAAAAACCACATAAAAAAAAATTTAAAACCAAACAAAAAAATTAAAATTAAAATTAATTTTAAATATTTTAAATTAAATTTATTTTTAATTAAAAACCTATCCTTCTTTTTTTAAATGGAAATTGACATTTTACCATTTAAAATTATAAATTACATTGAACATTCCTTTCCTTTAAAAGGACTTATCCCTTTTCTAAAATGACTTATCCCTTTCTAAAATGGAAATTCAAAAACAAAAATAATTGTTATAACCTAAAGTAGTAATAATTATTGTAACCTTAGAAGTACATTAGAGTAGTTCAACTATTAATAATTTTAATAAGATTTAATAAAATTGTGTGATAATGAAATTATAATATTAATAATTTAAATAAAATCTGACATACATGACATGGGACTTGGTCGCACGGGTGATGCCTGAAATTGCCCTCCCCCGGTTGGCCCAAAAAATTATCATTAAAACTAAATTAAATATATTTTATATTTAAACAAAAAAATGGACTTGGGCTCAAGGGGCCGAGGGAGATGACCTGCATTTTCCTAGTGAACGAAAATAAAAAAACACTTAAAATTTAATAAAAAAACGTAAAAAAAATCTTTTAAAGGCAGTAAAACACTAATTATTTAATGTTTTGTTTTTTAAATTAGGTTTGAAGTATAGTAAATTTTGGAGGGTTTCTTCATTTTTCAGATTTAAAATGTGATAAATTTTGCTAAAATTTCTTTCAAAATATATTAAAAAATGAAAAATCATGATCTATTTCCAAAAAGATATAAAAAATCACATTAAATTTAAGGTTTTTTATGTTTAGCATAGATAAAAATATTAATTTGTTTTTTTTCCTATAACATATAAAATTTTAAAAAAGTTGACCTTTAAAATGCGTAGTATATTCTTTCCCGATTGCTCCAATGCCCTTGCTCCACAATATTGTAAAAAACTAAAACATGAGTGTGTATATATACCAATTACTATACCACTTGTTAGTTAGTTTAGTGCATATGGGATAAATTAAATAGAAGGAGATTATTTATATATATCAAATATTATATAAACCATTTCTATGTTTAATCAATGTGGGATAAATTAAAAAAGATAAAACATAATGCAATTAATTAATTTATGATGATTAATATTGAAGGTAAAATATTAAAGAGGAAGCTTTAGGGAAAAATTGTTGGGGAAAATTTGGGGGGGAATTTTTTGGAAAAAAATGGAGGGAAACATTTTTGGGAAATATTTGGAGGGAAAATTTTGGGGAATTTTTTTTGGCAAAATATAGGAGGGAAATTTTGAGAGGGAAAATTTGGAGGGAAATGTTCACTCCACAAGCTATAAGAGTGTCATTGGGAGACTGAGAATTTGCACCATTCTATCTTTGTAGTGAGCAGTGATGGATTCATCAGATACAGAGGATTTTATTTATGGAGCATTCACATCTTGTTCACATGCCTCCTCTTTTGAAACTGACAAATGTGGTGGGAATAGTTCTGATGTAAATCAGGAGTCATATGTTTCACTTAGTGAGAACTATGATCATAGTGCAAGCAATGATATTGAGCATATTAATCGGGAAATTCCTAATTCTGAAGACATTGAAGGCAACAATGATGAAGGGGAGGAATATGGTGAAAAGGATGATGAAGATTTTCCTCCAAGTGAGGATTTACAAGGTACTACTGATGATAATGAATATTTTACTCCAAGTGAGGATTTTGAAGGTATCAATGGGGATGATGAATAGTTTCCTCCAAGTGAGGATTTTCAAGGCAGTAAAGAAGATGATGAAGCTTTTCCACCAAGTGAGGATTTTCAAGGGAGTAAAGATAAATATGAAGATTTTCCTCCAAGTGAGGATTTTGCAAGTATTGATGAGGATAATGAAAATTTCCCTTCGAGTGAGGATTATCAAGGTAGTAGAGAGGATGATGAATATTTTCCTCCAAGTGAAGATTTTGAAGGTACTAATGAGGAGGATGAAAATCTTCCTCCTAGTGAGGATTTGCAAAGAACAAATAAGGATAATGGAGATTTTCCTCCCAGTGATGATTTTGAAGGTACATATTAGGAGGAAGAAGATATTCCTCCAAGTGAGGATTTTGAAGGGACTAGTGAGCACGATGAGGATTTTCCTCCAAGTGAGGATTTTGAAGGAACTGATGAGGATGGTGAATATTTTCCTCCAAGTGAGGATTTTGAAGGGACTAATGAGGATGATGAAAAGTTTCCTCCCAATGAGGATTTTGAAGGTACTGACATGGATGGTGAAGGTATTGTTTTAGCAGGAGAAATTAAAGGTTCTAATGAATATGATGAAGAGTTTCCTCCAAGTGATGTTTTCCAAGGTACTAATGAGAATGTTGAAGATTTTTCTCTAGGTCAACATTTTGAGGGAAGTAATGAGGATGCTATAGAATTTACCTCAATTGGAGATTTCAAAAGTATTGAAGATGATTATGTTGATTGTGTAAACTTTCTTACAGGTGATTGTGTTGTTGATGATGATCTTGATATTTCTCTTCTCAACGAGATTATCAATGAATATGATGATGGAACTAAGAATGGAGATCATGTTCTAAATCATTCAGATGCAACAAATCAAGGTGATCAACAATCTCTTGTTCGGTCTCATCAGAATTCTATGTACGATTATAGTGAGAATGATATTCCTCCTAGTGTTGATGTTCAAATAGTGGAGAGATTACAAAAAAATATTGTGTTCGGGATGAGGACTAGACCTTTTCATATCAATCCAAATCATTATAGTTATACACAGTCTAGGAAATAATTTCTCACTAAATCATTTTCCATCGGTGATTTGATTTCTAGTGATTGTTGTCATAAGAATTGTTTGAAAAGTATAGACTACATGTATGCCTTGTAGAAAAGGAAGAATTATTTTTCAATGAATAAGAAAATGAAAAAATCATATTTAGTGGGGTGCATGATATCTACGAAGACAGGATATGAATATCACATTGGTAATATTTTACTTTGCAGAAAGGATTTCAAAAAAATCCACTCAATTGGTAATATTCCTCTATCAAGGATCCAAACAATATTGGAAAAAGATCCTACATTTTATTCAAAGGTACATCATGGATGAGATATTGGCCCAATCACAAACACTGCATTGGCATTGACGTGAGACTTATTTTCCAAACATGAATACTCTATGACAGATAGAGAGACAATACATATTCCAGATAATTTCTCAAGGAATGAAATATATAAGTTATACAAAGAATATGATGAAAGTGTTGAATGAAATCATAATTTTATTTCATATGTATATTTTACAAGAGTATGGAAGAGACAATTCAACAATGTTTGCATTCCTAAGAAGTCAAGGATGGGGATTTGCAGTATATGTGCTTCTCTTAAAGCAAGAAGAGATAAATATGAAGGGATAGAAAGAGGTATATATTTACAATTTTTTTTGTTTAAATTTGATAGTTATCAACTATGAAAACATATTATCAACATTTTCATTTTGTGTCATGTGCAGATTCTATAGTCAAAGCACTTCAAGAACACAGGAATCAACAATCAAGTGAAAGACAAAAGTTGTAAAAACATAGAAAGAAGTGTTATGATGCTCCAGATAAATATATGGGTATGATAATTGATGGCATGGACGAGAAAAAAAACACTTCTTCCACATTTTTTCCGTACACCAAAAAATTTACAGGAAGAGAATTTCATTCAGTTTCACTTGGTTGGTTGTATGGTTTTTAATGGAACAATGTGTCCAAGGGTTTACTTCACAAATCCAAATATTCATAATGATGCAAATATTACTATCACCATAATTCATCATGTGATTAGTCATTGGTATGGTAATCTTCCTCAAGTTCTATATCTGCAGTTGGACAACACTAGTCATGAAAACAAAATTGTCTTTGGATATCTCAGCATGCTTGTTGAACTAGGAATATTTCAAAAGGTTAAATTTGGTTTCCTTCTTGTTGGACACACACATGATCATATTGATCAAATGTTTAGTCGCTTTTCAGTAACATTGAAGAGGAAAAATGTTGGAATCCTACCATCATTAATTGAATGTATTAAGAAATCATACATTCCAGAGCCTATTTTTCTCATATTAGAAGAAACTTTTGACATGTGAAAATTTATCTAGGGATCACATGATGAAGAAAAATGTATTGAGCAACTTAATGACATTAGCGTCCAACATCAATTTTGTATGAAAAAATTTGATGGGAAAACACTTATATGGGGAAAGAAGTATTTAACTACTGTAGAATGGGGTCCTTCATCAAGTTTGGAATTTTTGAAGTTCATTCCAGATCATCCAATATTTGCATCAAAGTTAATGGTATTGCAATCAGTTGTTGAAATTCACAATGCATGAAAGCGTAATAGATATGTATATTATTTTGAATGCTTAGAGGAAATAAAAAAGTCTATTAAAGATACAAATGAGTACTTTTATGTTGTTGATTATGTTTTGTGGGAGTCTTTTTTCAATGATCAAAGTGACATAATTTCAAACTCAACAATTGAAGACACATTTTTGAAGGCTCCTTTTATATGGCCACAAAATAGGTCAAATGCATCTAAAGAAAGAAACATTGTTGAACAACAAGAATCTCAAGATGCTATTGAGTTTTCACAGGTAGAGGAAAGAGAAATGTATATTGGTTCTAGAAGATTGCATGCACAACTTGAAGCCATGGAAGATATTTACAGGGGTTCAACACAAGATATTAAGGAGGGTTGCATGATTGCAGTCTTAGCGACTGAAGATCCACATGGTTATCCATTCTGGATTGCAAAGGTTATAAGGATTGATAAAGAAAATGAAGATGTTATAACAGTTGAAGTGCATTGGTATGCAACAAGTACACACCCATTCAATGGTGTGTACAAGAAAGAGATGGTGGTTGAGAAACAAAACAACAGAAAAAGAAAAGGAAAGGGTCAAAATATAACTCGTCATCTCACCGACCTCTTAAAATTAGAGGATGTTGACATACTTGTCTATGAATCAATTTGACAAAGAGGGTAACTCTTCACTCCAGGCCCATAGAGATTATCAAAAGGTTGCTTCCACAAGAGATAAGTGGAAGATGGGATTCTGTTGAACCTAGTCGTATATCAAAGAGGCTTTTGACATCTGAAATGTTGGGCATACATGCAGACTAAGATGGTGCACCCATTGATAATAGAGAATAATATGGATCATATACATCTTCATCCAATCATTCATCTGTAGACAATGTAGATTATGATGGTGTGTCAGAATCCATGGATGAATTTGATTAAGTGTATGAAACATTTTATATATTTTTTATGAATATGATGTTTGTATGGTAACCAGAAATGAGTGTTCTCTATTACATATGATCTTACATGAAGTTATGAATCATTTCTATGTTTTATTAATTATATGTTTCTATTATGGAGAATATATAACACAATTTCTTATCTCTTTTGTTTTGAATATGGAAAATGTAACGAAATAATTTATGTTTCATTAAATGTAATTTTTATAGACTTGTTTATTTAAAATAAAAAATTATTTTGAAGTTATGTTGAATGTTGACAGTTGAAATGGTGATATTTTCATGCCATTATGTATTATCCTATGGTTGGAGTGATAAACTAAATTTTAAAAAGTAAATATTTAAGGGTTGATTTTACAATTTGGTTTATAACAATGATAATGTTTTAGACAACTATCAAATATATGTTAATTTGTAGGTTTTGGTTGCAATGGTACTTGTCGCACTAGGATAATGTTTGAAATGAGGTATAATTTTAATGTTTAGAAAAAAACTTTTATGTCAGTAGCACCATTCTATGATTTAGGTGTTGAGTTTTTTGGAGCAACTACACATGTTTTAGGCCATGCTTGAAAAAAGTTGTAATTTTAACCTAAAAAAAAAGGGTGCTACGAGTAGCACCACTTTTTGATTTGAGGGTTAATTTTGTGGTTTTTTATGCAAAAATATGGGTTTTAAGGGCTAGAGTTCTCGTTTTGAGGTCATAGTTCTCGTTAAGTTCGTAATATTGTTTCATACATAATTAATACACTACCTCAATCATGTGTCCACTCACATTGTTTTCAACTCATTTACTTCCAACATTTTTTAGCCTTTGATGCTGCCACTTCGCCTTATGTATGCAACACATTTTACTAGGGTATCATGTTATTCACTGTAATAATGTAATTCATATCACTGTAATGTAATTGTATTCATATCATTGTCATGCAATGCTATTTAATTTTTTTTTTTTCATATCATTATTATTAATTATGTATGCAATGCATTGTGCCAACATATCATGTCATTCATTGTTATAATGTAATTCGTATAACATTAATGCAATGCTATTTGTATCACAAACATAGTGATGTTGCAATCTACTCAACATAGTAACATCACAAGGTGAAAAAAATAAAATGACGTCGTAATGTGACGAACATAACCATGTCGTCACAATGTGGATAGTAACATTGTAATGTGATGAACATAACTAGACATCGCACATCACCTTGTCATCGCAATGTGATGAAAATCTCCTCATGTTGCAATGTGATGAAAATCTCCTCATGTTCTAATGTGACACACATATATTGGCGCCACAATGTGTCGAACATAGTAATTTTTCCATCTACCAAACATAGTGATGTAGCAATGTGACGAACATAGTATTATTGCAATCTACCAAGCATCGTAACATCGAAATGTGACGAACACATACGAACGTTGCAATGTGACAAGCATATACAGACGTCACTATATGATGAACATAACCCTATAGTCATAATGTGACAAACATAAACGAATGTCACATTGTGACAAACATAGCCCTGTCATGGCATTGTGACGAACATATCCTTGCATTGTAATGTGGCTAACATTTCCTCACATTGCAATGTAACACACATATCCCGACGTCGCAATGTGACATACATTTCCAAACATCGCAATGGGATGAACCCAACCCTTTGTCGCAATGTGATGTACACAACCTAATGTGGCTATGTGATAAAATAGACGAACATTTCAATGAGATGAACATGTATTAACGTCGCAATGTGTTGAACATAACCAATTATCGGACAATGAAAAACCTATTCCAATGCCATAATGTGATAAACTAAAACCCTTCATCGTAATTTGATGATCATAACCTTACGATGTCATGTGACAAACAAAATCTAATGTCACAATGTGACGAACTGAAATTGATGAGTATTGCAATACAATAGTGCCATACTAAACTATGGTTAAACATATTCAACATGGCCCACCATAATCAGATTGACATGGTCAATGAAGGTCAACCATGGGAATGATCAACCATAATAAACCCCGATCAACCATAGTCAACCATAGCCATGGTCAACCACACTCAACCATGGTGAAGGACAACCACAATCAACCATAGTCAACCTTTCATTCCCAAAGTTAACTAAGATTTACCAAAGTTTACCATGGTCATAGTCAACCATAAGAAACCATGGTCATGATCAACTATAGTCAACCATGGCCATTGTCAAATAATGTATTAATGTATTAATGCTTTAATAATGTATTATTACTTCTTTAATAATGTGTTATTATTGTATGAATAATTTAATGTGTTACATTATGTATTAATATATTAATACTTTTAGTTTTTCATTACATTCATGTAACGATGTATTGAATTAATATATTAATGTCTTACTAAAGTCATTAAGGTCAATGTATTACTACTTTAATAATGTATTACTTTATCACAATATAAATACTTTATTAATTTTTTAATCTATTTATTAATGCATTTAATATATGGAATGTATTTATTATTATTATTATTATTTAATGTATTACTTTATTAGTGTATTAATATTTTAACAATATATAAATTAGTATTGATGATGATGATGATGATGAGTAACGTCAACTAAGATCGAATTGGTCTATTAGACCTTAAGAGGGTAAGTGATTAGTTGTGATTCTTTAGAATTTTGTTTCTCTACTCGAAAAGCATTAAGAGAAGCTTTCCAAGATCACCATACTTTTGTTGAGTTAAGAGGTTAGGAAGGTTGGTAGTGTGATAAATATTTTTAAAATGACATCTAATATAGGTATAGGGTGGACAATCTAAGAGAAAGTGCTTTTCATCTTCAACCTTCTTAGTATCACAAAGGTGACACACTCTTTCATCCCATGGCATTTTAGGAATTGACCAATGCCCAGTTTCACTATGGAGCTCGTGAGAATTTGTTCTTATCTTAGCAATGCTTATTTTTTTCTTTACACTTGAAAAAACAAATAGATAATTTTGATCTTCTAGATTGGGGTTGATTACATCTTTATAATACCTTAATTTTTTTTTTCCCTCTAACTCTTTATCACACCACATTTTTTCCTTAAATTTTGATTTGACGTTTTTTTTAATAGTATCTTTATTATGGAAAATGGTTTCTTCCATGATTCCCCAATAGTTTAACCAAGACCAAGCGTCTTTATGCCATCCTCGCTTGAGTCATTGGTGGTTATGACTTGATTTAGAAGCAATTTTAGGTAGCCTCTTGTCTTCCATGTTGTTTAAATTGTTCTTAGACTTTAGGTATCTAGTCATAGCCATTCTCTCAATGGGGGAGAGGCTTGTTTCTAAGAGGAGTATGGGATAGGGCATGTTTCCTTTAATTTTGAGATTATAGGTTATAAAATTATTTTGTATTTGCTCTATCTTTCTCCAGGATTCACGAGAGATACTACAGCCCCAGACTTCACATCCATAAAGAATGAAAGGTGTAACAAGAGTCTCAAAGAGGAGTTTCTTCTTATCCCAACTCCAAAGATTAGTTGATTTACAATTGTTTTCAAGCCCATAATAAGATTTCCATCCCCCAATAATCATTTTCTCAATGCTATAATTCCAATTGAGATTGTGGTGAATATCAATTTCAAGATATTTGTATGAAGTCACTTCCTCCAAGTTGTTGTTTTCATATACAAATGTATCATAAGGGATATCATCAGATTTAATAATCATGACCTTAGTCTTATTAGTATTAACAATCATACCCATATTGGAGCAAAAATCCTTAAGTATTCTTAATTGGTTTTCAAGATCATGGGGAATCCTTTCAATAAGAACGATATCATCGGCATAAAGAAGAAGATTGATGACTATACCAGTGAGAGTAGGGCTGACACAACCTGCTTTTTCCATGCATTCTTCTAACTTATCAATGTATATGCCAAAAAGGGTAGGGGACAAGGGACAACCTTGTTTGACTCTGATATTGAAGTTAATCTCTTTTGACTATCCCTCAGTGTTATTAAACTTAGCAATAACATTCTCATACATCCTTATTGAAACATCCCTCAACTCGAGAGGCACTTTTATCTCTTCTAACCTATTCCAAAAGTTTTTCCTAGGAACCATGTCAAAAGATTTTTTAAAGTCAACAAAACAACAAAAAATATTGGTTTTAGTATTGCGAAACTCCTCTGCAATGATCCTAAAGGTAACAAGATGGTCCACAGTTGAATGATATCTCCTAAACCCGACCTAGACTTTACCTCTTTTACCGTGACTTTCTAGACAAATGCTAATCTTCTTTTCCAAAATAATTCCATAAAGCTTGGCTAAAATCATGCTAATCATAATGGTCCTATAATTAGAGGGAATGTTTCTATCCCCACTTTTAAAAATAGGAACAATGAGGCTTTGCATCCAGGGTTTAGGGAAGCCTTGCTTGACTGCTAAATTGAAGAGCTTGTGTATGTGAGGGATAAGGATTGGCCCTCTGATTTTAAAAATTTCAGCCTGGTAGCCTTCAATGTCCTTAGCTTTCCCATTTGCGAGTCTCTTAACCCCAAACTCTATGCCATCTAAAGAGAAATCTTATTCCTTTGTAGGGACAATAGGAATGGTGTCCATGGCATTAGGGAACTCGTAAATACTTTTAAGGTAGGAATTCCAATCCGTTAAGGGAATCCTATTATTTTCTTTAGTATCGTGTTTTAGAATTTGGCTCCAGAACTTATTAGGATCCAACTTGTATAGTTTTGAATGTTTCTATTGCCTTTTATTGATATAGTTTCTTTTTTTCCTTTTAATTAGGGCTTTGTACGTATTGATCTTATCGAGTTAAGGGCTCATTAGAAGCATCCCTAATAGCTTTCCTAGAAATTTTACATTCTTTATCATACCAAGGGTTGGTTGTTCTATTATTCTTTTTATAGGACACCTCGAAAGAGAACTTGTTAATAGAAGTGGAAAGGCTAGTTGTAAAATTATGATAGACTTCTTCAATGCTGTCCTTATAAGTTAGGAGGTTCAATTTACTATTTAAATCCTTTAAGAAAATGTCAACTTTACTTTTGTCAAAGCGCAAATTCCCTTGATTATCATAATTCTCTTCAATGGTGCTCCTATGCATGGAAACATTTAGAGTTAGGGTTAAAGGTTTATGATTGAGGCTCATGGTCATTTAAAAGGTCAAAAGTTGATATTTGGTTGGAAACGGGGATATCCAATATCACATAATCTACAACACTACTACCTAATTCATGAATACATGTCATTTGGTTGGAGTTTGGCCACTTCATTACTCCATTGTAAATTATTAGGTCTTGAGAGCTACAGAGCGTAACCAACTTAGTACCAAACAAATTCTCAATTAGGTCTTGAGAGATTCTTTTGTACCTATTAGATAGTATAAATATGTTAATTAATTAATACATTACATTATTAATTTATCAATTATACATTAATGTAAATCAATATTTTAATTTATATACTACATTTTAATG
>JZKD02S1592451.1:369596-386347 GCA_000966675.3 Picea glauca
AAACATTATTTGATAATATTAATAAAAAAAATTATTAAATTAAAATTACTAAAAAAATTGTTAGTTAATTTTTATTTTCAAAAATTTAAAATATGTAATGTAATATGTGTTGGCATCCACAACCAATCATGTTGTAGATTTGTGTATTGTTGTAATTCTAAGTGAAATTTAATGTATTCATTACATTACTTTAAATAAAATTTACATAATATTAAAAAGAAATTTAAAATTTCATAAGGTGAAAATCAAAATAATTAAAAAGAGGAATAATTATTCGAAAAATTGGTTTTAGAACCAATTACTCTTTACCAAGTATAAATAGTTTTCCAAATTTTAAAATGGCTTGGGTGGAAATGGGACATTAGATCGGGGCATCACCCCAACCCCCCTCGCTGGCAAGGGGTAGGTCTCATGGCTTCCATGAGACCTCACCCTTGCGCGCACAGGGGGTGGGGTAGGTCTCATGGCTTCCATGAGACCTCACCCTTGCACGCACAGGGGGTGGGGCGATGCCCAGTATCACCCCAGTCCTCCAGCCAACAAAACCCATATTATGTATACAGTCTGAGTGGGCCTAATGGTTAAGAATACGTGTTTCCTCTTAAGAGGTCATAGGTTCAAATCTAGAGGGAGGTAGGGTATGTATATCTTCGTATACTTTACAAGTCAAATTGCTAAACGAAGATACACCAATTTGGTATGGTGGCCTGGTGACCTTAAAAATAGATTATTATTATTATTATTATTATTATTATATATAACTATATATAATATAATTATATTATATATAATTATATAAAAATATATAATATATAGTTATATTATATATAGTTATATATCATGTTTATTTAGTTTTTTTTTTAAATTTTAATTATTATTATTTATTTTTTTTATTTTATGTTTATTTTTTTTTTTTCTTAATAATTAAATTTAGTAAAATTAAGTGTTTTAATTTGTATTTTTTTCCACTTAAGTTTTTTAAGATTTTTTTTTATTTGATAATTCTATAAATTTGATTTTTATTTGATTTTTTCTTTCTTTTTAAATTTCAACTCTTTTATTTTTATTAGTTTTTTTTAGTTTTAATTTATCAAAAACAAATTCAATTATATTTTTTTGCTAAATGTTTAAAAATAGTGTTATTTAACTACAATGATTTTCTATCTATTAAAGTAAAGGGAAATTTTTTTTAGCCCATGGGATTAGAACCCATGACCTCTTGGTAGGCGATAAATCTTTGGAAGAGGTCCTTTGCCAATGCACCATATGTGTTACCTGTTTAAAAGTACCCACTATATGTTAATTAAAGTGTAAATACGTGTTAATGGATTCGGAAGAGGGCTGGGGCTAAGTCCCAGCACACGATTTCTTTTACTGCATGTAACCTCCAACTCCGATTATAGTGTTGGAACGAATATCACCATGGATCTAGCCTCGAATTTGGTGGAATCCCATGTGACCGGGACTCAGTTCGGATTTGCTAGCGCGAGTTTTGGGGGCACAATCCTATCATTTAACACTGTGCGATCGAGTTTTATGGACTAGGGGGCTGGCGCTTTGCCACATGAGATCATATGCCCATGTTTTAAGTGTGCGCGCCAGGTCTATGGGGTTTAACCCATATATTTTTGGATAAGTGGGTTTTATTATAATATTTTTGGATTTTAAATTGATTTTTGGCCTGTAATAAGAGGATTTTGCCCATTTTGGGGGATATTGGGCTCTTTTTGAGCCCAGATTTTGGGAGGAAGTTGGGGAATGTTAACCAACTTCAGATCTATAAAAACTAGGCTTGTTTGAGGCCATGGAGGAAAGTCGGAGTACTTTTATGCTGAAGGAAAGAAAATCCAAATCCATTTTTATGTAGGGGAGTTGTTGAGGAGCATAACTTTGGAGGCCATTTCCGGAGGCTATACTCGGCCTTTTTTAGTGTCGTCAGTTGCATTGGATTTATGAGGTCGATTAGAACATAGCGAGATCATAATGGATTCCATTTGATGTACTTTACAAGCATTGAAGAATTAATAAAGAAGCCTCCCCCACTGAGACAAAGGCCAAAAGATGTAGGCAATTTTGTGTCGAACTTCATTATCACTTCTCTTGTTATGGTTTGTTGTTCTTATTGCTTCAATTCAGATCTGTATATTTTTTTATGGATGCTATGTTTCTTCATTAAATTCATCCTTTTTCATTCAACTTCTTAAATGTTTAATCAATGCATGCAATTAATAACTCAACCACAGTCATGAAAATATATTTTCTGATCAAGTGGTATTAGAGCTAGTTGACGTTTGGATTTGAGTTTTGCATGTTAACCAGGGAAAAGCTACAACGTGGTGAAGGCGAGCTTGTTAAAGAGAATCCATTAATTGGATTGAGAAAGAGAGCTTCTCACAACAAGAAGATGGCATCGGAAGAGGGACTTTCTCTTGATGAGAAAGAGTTTCAAAAAACTTTCCTTGCTATGTTGGAGATGGTGAAAGTTTTGTATGATGATTACTTGGAACGAAAGAGACCAGTTCTTGGGAAATATTCAAAGGAAAAAAGTGAAGAGGAAGAGGATCCTCCTCAGATTCCTCCTTCACCTTCATCATCACCTCCTTCTTCTCCTTCTTCTTCAAGTTCAAGTTCTAAATCCAATGCAAAGAAACATGTCCATAAACATAAGAATGAAATGCCTTTATTAAAACTTGATGTTAAATTCGAATTACCCATATATGATGGTGAAGTTAATGAAGAGAGACTTGACAATTAGGTCAGGGAGATGGAGGTTTACTGCACTGTGCAATAGATCAAGGATGAGGCCACACAAATCAAGTTGGCATCTTTGAGACTTGCAGGTACAACTCTCATCTGGTGGCAAAGAAAGTTGCAAAATGGAACGCAACAAGTGGGTAATGTATTTCCATCGTTGAAAATTTTCATTTCTGCACTGAGGAAGCAATTATATCCTTTGGGTTATAAAGAAAAAACATTAATTGAATGACAAGCTTTAAAACTAAGAAAAGGACAAATAGTGCAAGAATACACAGATGGATTTCGAAAAAATGACATTGATGTTAGATATCCCTTTACATACACAGGAAACCCTTATGAAGTATATAGGAGGTTTACCTGCACATATTAGAATTGGACCCACTAACCTTGATGAATTTTCCGTTCAAGTGACATATATTGAAGTAGGGAAAGCAGGTGTATCAGGGGAATCATCTTCAAGGAAAGATGAAAAGAGGAAGTGGCATGGAAAAAAGGCAAATGAAGCATTGCAAGAAAGAGGGACATGATGAGGATAGATGTTGGCAGTTGCATCTCGAGAAGAGGCCAAAGTAGTTCAAGGAAAAGAAGGGAAGGCAAACAGTGGCAGCAACAACAAAATCCACAGACTTGGGATCGGATTCGGGTGATGAATCTAAGGTCTCATTGGTTGGTATGACAGGTAAACTTGGTGAAGGCATTGATTGTAGAAGTAAGTTGTTTCATATAAGGACCATCATGCGACACACTAAGATAGACACATTAATCGACAATGGATCTCAATCTAATCTAATCTTAGAAGAATTGGTTAAGCAATTAGGGTTAAAAACACAAGAACATCATAAGCCTTACACACTTAAATGGATAAGAAATCATCATCAAATGCACATAAAAAAATAGTGCACAATCAAATTTGCAATTTCATCTAAGTATGTGGATGAGGTAACATGTGATGCAGTGTTGCTAAGAGAATGTGGAATGGTCTTAGGTAGTCCATACTTATATGATCGTAAGGCAATCTTCTATAGGACAAAGAATCAATATTAATTAACCAAAGCAAGTCAAGATTATGTGGTTCATGCTCATCATGTTAAGGCAAATAAAACACTTAAAACAATGGAACAATTAAAGAAGGAAGTGTAAGCAAGAAACAAACCAATAATTGTTTCAAATGAAGTAATTGATCTTAAGCAAGAAGAGGAAATGATTGTTGAATGGAAAATCAATCACAAGTTGCTTCAAGATAAGCTCATGTCGTTCAAATATTACAATTATATCAACTCATTTGCAGTCGTATTTTTGATGCTATCATTAGTAATGTTGTCTACATGGATGATAGTGGATTTAGCAAAATGTGGCAGGGTTCAAATGGCTAACAATATGCTCTCAGTTGTCATGATTGTGTTACAATTGATCTTGATGAGACAGGTGCATAGGACAGAGTTCAGAGACAGATGATAAGATGGGTGGCCTATCTAGAGTTTGTTGACTAGTCAGTAACCTTTTGGGGACCAAAAGGTCCATAGTGGGGAGGTGTGATCCAGAATCGGATTCATGAGGCTTCCAGGTCTAGAAAAGGATCAAAAATAAAATTTCTCAGAATCGAATGAAACCAATTCCATTGCAACTGGCGTGTTGCGTTGATTCCGTCCATATAGTTACTTCCTCAAACATGCGTCGGATGCGGAAGTTATTGCACATTGATCATTTCCCCAAACAGCTAAAAAGTCATCATGTCAACTGGCAAAAAGTCAATGATGATGTCTGCATGACATCAACATAGTGACATGTGGCATCACAGTAGCAGGTTGACTGGGCAATGACAGAGATCAATGTAGTGTGGACAAGTGGCACATTGTGGACCAGTCCAACGTTGACATGTGACATTTCATGGAACAATGAAAGGGTGCCACGTGCCATCCCCCTCATTGACTAACTGGGAAAATTTTTGTAGCCCATGGGATTAGAACCCATGACCTCTTGGTAGGCGACAAATATTTGGGAAAGGTCTTTTGCTAGTGCGCCATATGTGTTACGTGTTTAAAAGTACCCACTATATGTTAATTAAAGTGTAAATACGTGTTAATGGATTCGTAAGGGGGTTGGGGCTAAGTCCCAGCCCACAGTTTCTTTTACTGCATGTAACCTCCAACTCTGATTATAGTGCTGGCACAGATATCACCATGGATCTGGCCCTGAATCTGGTGGAACCCCATGTGACTGGGACTCAGTTCAGATTTGCTAGCGCAGGTTTTGGGGGCACAGTCCTATCATTTAACACCATGCAACCAGATTTTATGGAGTAGGGTAAAGGCGCTTGGCCACATGAGAGAATATGCCCATGTTTTAAGTGCGCATGCCAGGTCTATGGGGCTTAACCCATATATTTTTGGATAAGTGGGTTTTATTATAATGTTTTTGGATTTTAAATTGATTTTTGGCCTGTAATAAGAGGATTTTGCCCATTTTAGGGGATATTGGGCTCCTTTTGAGCCTAGATTTTGGGAGGAAGTTGGGGAGTGTTAACCAACATCAGATATATGAAAACCAAGCCTGTTTGAGGCCATGGAGGATAGCCAGAGCAGTTTTATGTTGAAGTAAAGCAAAGCCAAAGCCATTTTTATGCAGGGGAGTTGTTGAGGAGAAGAACTTTGGAGGCCATTTCTGGAGTCTATACTCAACCTTTTTTAGTGTCGTTAGTTGCATTGGATTTATGAGGTTGAGAAGAATGTAGAGACATTATAATGGAGTCCATTTGATGTGATTTTGATGTACTTTACAAGAATTGAAAAATTAATAAAGAAGCCTCCCCCACTGAGACAAAGGCCCGAAGACGTAGGCAATTTTGTGCTGAAATCCGTTATCACTTTTCTTGTTATGGTTTGTTATTCTTATTTCTTCAATTCAGATCTGTATATTGTTTTATGGATTCTATGTTTCTTCATTAAATTCATCCTCTTTCATTCAACTTCTTAAATGGTTAATCAACGCCTGCAATTAATTACTCAACCACAGTCATTAAAAGATCTTTTCTGATCAAATGGTATTAGAGCTAGTTGACATTTGGATTTGATTTTTGCATGTTAACTAGGGAAAAGATATAGCATGGTGAAGGCAAGCTTGTTAAAGAGAATCCATTAATTGGATTGAGAAAGAGAGCTTCTCACAATGAGAATATGACATCGGAAGAGGGACTTTCTCTTGATGAGAAAGAGTTTCAAAAAACATTCCTTGCTATGTCGGAGATTGTGAAAGTTTTGTACGAGGATTACTTGGAACGAAAGAGACTGGTTCTTGGGAAATATTCAAAGGGAAAAAGTGAAGAGGAAGAGGATCCTCCTCAGATTCCTCCTTCACCTCCATCATCACCTCCTTCTTCTCCTTCTTCTTCAAGTTCAAGTTCTAAATCCAATGCAAAGAAACATGTCCATAAACATAAGAATGAAATGCCTTTATTAAAACTTGATGTTAAATTCGAATTACCCATATATGATGGTGAAGTTAATGAAGAGAGACTCGACAATTGGGTCAGTCAGATGGAGTTTTACTGCAGTGTGCAACAGATCAAGGATGAGGCCACACAAATCAAGTAGGCATCTTTGAGACTTGCAGGTATAGCTCTCATCTGGTGGCAAAGCAAGTTGCAAAATGGAACGCAACAAGTGGGTAATGTATTTCCATCATGGAAAATTTTCATTTCTGCACTTAGGAAGCAATTCTATCCTTTGGGTTATAGTTGATCTTGATGAGATAGGTGTACAGGACAGATTTCAGAGATAGAGGAAAAGTTGGGTGGCCTACCTCGAGCTTGTTGTCTGGTCAATAACCTTTCGGGGACCAAAAGGTCCATAGTGGGGAGGCGTGATCTAGAATTGGATCCAGGAGGCTTCCAGGTCTAGAAAAGGCTCAAAAATGAAAGTTCTCATAATTGAACCCGTCTTGTCGTGTTGATTCCTTCCATATATTTACTTCCTCAAATAGGTGTCGGATGCGAAAGTTATCACACGTTGATCGTTTCCCCAAATAGATAAAAAGTCAACTGGAAAAAAGTCAATGCTGACATCGACATGACATCACCATGCTGACATCAGCATAGTGACATGTGACAACACGACAGCAGGGTGACTGGGCAGTGACAGGGATTAATGCAGTGTGGAGAAGTGGCACATTGTGGACCAGTCCAACATTGATATGTGGTATTTCATGGACCAATGAAAGGGTGTTATGTGGCATCCCCCTTATTGACTAACTAGGAAAATTTTTGTAGCCCATGGGATTCAAACCCATGACCTCTTGGTAGGTGAAAAATCTTTGGGAAAGTTCCTTTGCCAATGCACCATACGTGTTACTTGTTTAAAAGTACCCACTATATGTTAATTAAAGTGTAAATACGTGTTAATGGATTTGGAAGAAGGCTGGGCCTAAGCCCCAACCCTCGGTTTCTTTTACTGCATGTAACCTCCGAATCCGATTATAGTGCTGGCACTGAAATCACCATGGATCTAGCCCTGAATCTGGTGGAATCCCATGTGACTGGGACTCAGTTCATATTTTATAGCACGGGTTTTGGAGGCACAGTCATATCATTTAACACCATGCGACCGGGTTTTATGGAGTAGGGGCCAGTGCTCAACCCCTAGGGGGATGGCGCTTGGCCACATGAGAGAATATGCCCATGTTTTAAGTGTGTGCGCCATGTCTATGGGGCTTAACCCATATATTTTTGGATAATTGGGTTTTATTATAATTTTTTTGTATTTTAAATTGATTTTTGTCCTGTAATAAGAGGATTTTACCCATTTTGGGGGGTATTGGGCTCTTTTTGAGCCGAGATTTTGGGAGGAAGTTGGAGAATGTTAACCAACTTTATATCTATAAAAACTAGGCCTGTTTGAGGCCATGGAGGATAGTCAGAGAAGTGTTATTCTGAAGCAAAGCAAAGCCAAAGCCATTTTTATGCATGGGAGCTGTTGAGGAGAACTTTGGAGGCCATTTCCGGAGGCTATACTCGGCCTTTTTTAGTGTCGTTAGTTGCATTGGATTTTTGAGGTCGAGCAGAACATAGAGAAATCAAAATGGAGTCCATTTTATGTACTTTTTATGTACTTTACAAGCATTGAAGAATTAATAAATAAGCCTCCCCCACTGAGACAAAGGCCCGGAGACGTAGGCAATTTTTTGCTGAACTCTGTTATCACTTCTCCTATAATGGTTTGTTGTTCTTATTGCTTCAATTCAGATCTATATATTGTTTTATGGATTCAATGTTTCTTCATTAAATTCATCCTCTTTCATTCAACTTCTTAAATGGTTAATCAACACATGCAATTAATAACTCAACCACAGTCGTTAAAAGATCTTTTTTGGTCAAGTGGTATCAGAGCTAGTTGACGTTTGGATTTGAGTTTTTCATGTTAACTAGGGAAAAGATACAACATGGTGAAGGAGAGCTTGTTAAAGAGAATCCGTTAATTGGATTGAGAAAAAGAACTTCTCACAACAAGAAGATGGCATCGAAATAGGGACTTTCTCTTGATGAGAAATAGTTTCAAAAAACTTTCCTTGCTATGTCGGAGATGGTGAAAGTTTTGTACGAGGAGTACCTGGAACGAAAGAGACCAGTTCCTGGGAAATATTCAAAGGGAAAAAGTGAAGAGGAAGATGATCCTCCTCAGATTCATGCTTCACCTCCATCATCACCTCTTTTTTCTCCTTCTTCTTCAAGTTCAATTTCTAAATCCAATTTACAGTGGCAGCAATAACAAAATCCACAGACTTGGGATCGGATTCGGGTGATGAATCTAAGGTCTCCTTGGTTGGTATGACAGGTAAAATTGGTGAAGGCATTGATTGTAGAAGTAAGTTGTTTCATATAAGGACCATCATGCGACACACTAAGATAGACACATTAATCGACAATGGATCTCAATCTAATCTAATCTCAAAAGAATTGGTTAAGCAATTGGGGTTAAAAACACAAGAACATCATAAGCCTTACACACTTAAATGGATAAGAAATCATCATCAAATGCACATAACAAAACAATGCACAATCAAATTTGCAATTTCATCTAAGTATGTGGATGAGGTAACATGTGATGTAGTGTCGTTACGAGAATGTGGAATCGTCTTAGGTAGTCCATACTTATATGATCGTAAGGCAATCTTCTATAGGACAAAGAATCAATATTAATTAACCAAAGCAGGTCAAGATTATGTGGTTCATGCTCATGATGTTAAGGAAAATAAAACACTTCAAACAATGGAACAATTAAAGAAGACAGTGCAAGCACGCAACAAACCAATAATTGTTTGAAATGAAGTAATCGATCTTAATAAAGAACAAAAAATGATTGTTGAATGGAAAATCAATCACAGGTTGCTTCAAGATAAGCTCATGTTGTGCAAATATTACAAGTATATCAGCTCATTTGTAGTCATATTTTTTATGCTACCATTAGTAATGTTGTCTACATGGATGATAGTGGCTTCTGTAAAATGTGTTAGGGTTCAAATGACTAACAATATGCTCTTAGTTGTCATGATTGTGTTACAATTCATCTTGATGAAACAGGTGCACATGATAGATTTCAGAGACAGAGGATAGGCCGAGTGGCCTATCCCAAGCTTTTTGATTGGTTAGTAACCTTTTGTGGACCAAAAGTTCCATAGTGGGGAGGTGTGATCCATAATCGGATCCAGGAGGCTTCCAGGTCTAGAAAAGGCTCAAAAATGAAAGTTCTTAGAATCGAATGAAACCAATTCCATTGTGACTGGATCGTTGTGCCGATTCCATCCATATATTTACTTCCTCAAACGGGCATTAGATGAGAAAGTTATTCCACGCTGATCATTTCCCCAAATAGTTAAAAAGTCAACAGGTCAACTAGAAAAATGTCAATGATGACATCATCATGACATCACCATGCTGACATCAACATAGTGACATGTGGTAGCATGGAAGCAGGGTGACTGGGTAGTGGCAAGGATCAATGCAATGTAGACAAGTGGCACATTGTGGACTAGTCCAATATTGGCATGTGGCATTTTATGGACCAATGAAAGGGTGCCATCTGGCATCCCCCTCATTGACTGATTGGGAAATTTTTTATAGCCCATGGGATTCGAACCCATGACCTCTTGGTAGGATACAAAGCTTTGGGAAAGGTCCTTTTCCAATGTGCCATATGTGTTACTTGTTTAAAAGTACCCACTATATGTTAATTAAAGTGTAAATACATGTTAATGGATTCGGAAGGGGGCTGGGGCTAAGCCCCAGCCCGCGTTTTGTTTTACTGCATGTAACCTCTGACTCTGATTATAGTGTTGGCCCGGATATCACCATGGATCTATCCCTGAATCCGTTGGAATCCCATGTGACTGGAACTCAATTCATATTTGTTAGCGTGGGTTTTGGGGGCACAGTCCTATCATTTAACACCATGCGACTGGGTTTTATGGAGTAGGGGGCTGGCGCTTGGACACATGAGAGAATATGCCCATGTTTTAAGTGCGCGCACCAGGTCTATGGGGATTAACCCATATATTTTTGGATAAGTGGGTTTTATTATAATGTTTTTGGATTTTAAATTGATTTTTGGCCTGTAATAAGAGGATTTTGCCCATTTTGGGGGATATTGGGCTCTTTTTCAGCCCAGATTTTGGGAGGAAGTTGGGGACTGTTAACCAACTTTAGATCTATAAAAACCATGCTTGTTTGAGGCCATGGAGAACATTCAAAGAAGTGTTATGTTGAAGCAAAGGAAATCCAAAGCCATTTTTTTGCAGGGTAGCTGTTGAGAAGCATAACTTTGGAGGCCATTTTCGGAGGCTATACTCAACCTTTTTCAGTGACGTCAATTGCATTGGATTTCTGAGGTCAAGAATAAAATATAGAGATCAAAATGGAGTCCATTTGATGTACTTTACAAGCATTGAATAATTAATAAAGAAGCCTTTGCCACTGAGACAAAGGCCTGGAGACGTAGGCAATTTTGTGCCGAACTTTGTTATCACTTCTCTTGTCATGGTTTGACGTTCTTATTTCTTCAATTCATATCTATATATATTTTTATGGCTGCTATGTTTCTTCATTAAATTCATCCTCTCTCATTCAACTTCTTAAATGGTCAATCAACACATGCAATTAATAACTCAACCACCATCATTAAAAGATATTTTTGGATCATAGATCCACCCTCAGCAGACTTCGCTAACATGAAAAATCCATAGAAAAATGTTGTTGCAGAACAGAGAAAGAAAGAAAACAAAGCCAAGTACTGGATTCAAAATTCAGTTGATGACTCAATATTTTCGAAGATAACTGGTGCTTCCATTGCAAAACAAGCTTGGTACATTTTCAATTCAGTTTACAATGCAAATGATAAAGTGAAGACAATCAAGCTTCATACTTTAAGAAATAAGTTTGAAACCATGAAGATGACTAACACGGAGAATGTTGACCAGTTCATGACTAGAGTGATGGAATTGTAAACCAGATCAGGATGACTAGTGAATAGATTAAAGATCAAAGGATTGTTGAAAAAGTCATCAAAATCTTTCCCAATAAATTTGAAATGGTTGTAACATCCATTCTAGAATCCAAGTATTTATCTAGTTTTTCAATAGAAGAAATGATGGGATCACTCCTGTCACATGAAACTAGACACAACCTAGATGAACGGTTTATGGTACATGCCTTCAAGACTCAAACCTCTTTCAGTAGAGGAAGAGACAGAGGAAACAAAGGGAGAAATCAGAGAGAAAGAGGCAGAGATAATCACAATATTGAAGATAGAGACACAAAATAACAAACACAATAGTATAAATACTCACAAAATCAAAGAGGAAGAGGGAGAAAATGGATAGACAAATTTGGAATTGAATGCCACTATTGTTGGAAGTATGGTCACAATGAGAGTGAATGCATAAATAATTAGTGAGATCAAAACAAAGGCAGAGCAAATGCCTCCAACAATGAAGGATGAACTCCAAGGACCTTTGGTTTCTGGACAATCACATGAAAGGTAATAAAAAAATGATTTCTAGCATGGATACTACTATTAAATATGAATTTATTCTAGGTGATGATTCTCAAGTAAAATCTCTAGGAAAATGTACTCTATTTGTTTTAACCAAACAAGATCAAAAGAAAGGCATGCATGATGTCTATTATGTACCAAACCTTAAACATAGTCTGATAAGTGTAGGACAAATGATGGAGAATGGATATGAGGTCTTATTCAAAGGCTAGACATACTTAATTTTGGATAAATCACCCAGTAGGAAACTCATTGGAAAAATCCAAATGAGTAAGAATAGGATGTTTCTATGAAATTTAAGAAGTGTCAATTTGTTCCAGTCTTATGCCAAAAAAAATTCAAGCATAGATGAGACTTTGTTATGACATGCTAGGTTTGGTCATCTTCCCTTCAGGAGTCTAATTCTTCTTCAAAAACATGCAATGGTCAAAGGTATTTCTGTATTGAATGAACAAGACACTCCTTGTGAAAGTTGTATACATGGAAAGAATAAGAGAGACAACTTTCGAACATCCTCCCATAGAGAAAAGAAACTTTTATAATTGGTTCACAGAGACCTCTATGGACCAATGCAAACCCAATCCATTGGTGGTACTTTTTATTTTCTGACTTTTATTGATGATTTTCGTAGGAAAATATGGATTTATTTTCTATAAAATAAGTCTCACACTTTTTCAAAGTTTAAATAATTCAAAGATAAAGTAGAAAAACATAGTGGAAAATTTGTGAAGGTGCTCATATCAATGGAGGAGGAGAATACAATTCAAGATAATTTCCATATTTTTGTAAGCAACAATGCATCATAATGAATAATATAACTAAATATACTCAACAAAATAATGTAGTGGTTAAAAGAAAAAACCAGACCATCATGAACATGGTGAGAAGCATGCTAAGAGCAAAGAATTTTTCCAATGACTATTGGGTTGAAGCGATTGTCTATTCAATTAACATTCTAATTTTTTATCACTTAAGAATTTTTGGCTACATTGCTTTTGCACATATCCTTGAAGAAGTGATAAAGAAGTTTGACAACATAAGTGAAAAATGCATCTTCAAAGGATACAATGAGCAATCAAAATCCTAAATATTATACAGTCTAGTTACCAAGAAATTTATGGTGAGTAGGGATGTAAAATTCTTAGTGAACAAATCTAAGCAAGAAAATGTGATATTTGATAATCAAAATCCAATGCATCAAATTGATGAACAAATAAAAAATTTAGAACAACAAGCACATCCACCAAGATTGCCAAGATTAAAGGTACAAAGACAACAACGACATTATGTAAATGGTTCTTCCAACAATGAATCGTCCTCTTTAGTAGAAAATCAACGAACAAGAAGCATGAGGGAAATTTATGAGAAAAACACTACATTGAGCAACAAGGCCATTTTGCATTTCTATCTTGTCATCCAACCTTCTTTGAAGAAGAAATAAAAGAGGAACATTGAGTAGAATCCATGAATGAGGAAATTAAAGACATAGAAAGGAACATGACATGGGATAATGTTGATATACCAACAAAAAAATCCAAGATAGGAGTTAAGTGGTTTTGCAAAAAACGGTAAATGGAAAAAGAAAGGTAGAGAAGCATAAGGAAATGTTGGTTTCCAAAGGTTTCTATCAACAACCTAGCATAAATTATGGTGAAACCTTTTCTCCTGTAGTAAGGTTAGATATAGTAAGGACCATTTTAGCTACTGCATCTCAGAACAAATGGAAAGTCTACCGGTTAGATGTAAATCTAGTCTTTTTGAATGGGATAGTGCAAGAAGAATTATATGTGGATCAACAACCTGGTTTTCAGGTCAAAGGACAAGATGAAAAGGTGTATAAGTTAAATAAATCTTTGTATGGATTGAAGCAAGATCCAATAGATTGGTATGGTCGAATTTACTCTTATTTGATCAACAATGGATTCAACTAGAGCAATAATGACCCAAAACTCTATACAATATTAGATCAAGAAGTTAAAATACTTGTTGTTTTCCTTTATGTTGATGATATGATTTACATAGGTAATATGATAGAAGAATTTAAAGCTACCATGAAAACATAGTTTGAGATGACTGATCTTGGAATCATGAAACATTTTTTTGGAGTTGAGGTTGAGCAATCTGCCAATGACATTTCTTTCTGTAAGCAAAAGTATGCTACAAAAATTCTAAAAAGATTTAGAATGGATAAATGCATGCGAACAAAAACTCCTATTGCATTAGGAACAAAATTGAAAAAACAAGATGAAGAATCAACAACTGACTCAACTTTATATAAGAGGCTAGTGCGTAGTATCATGTACCTTACTGCAACCAGACATGATATAATGTTTGCAACAAGTTTTGTTTTTAGATTTATGGAATCCCCCACAGATTCTCACTGGAAAGTTGGAAAAATAATACTAAGGTATGTTTCATGAACACTCAACTATGGCTTGTGGTATACAACTTCTAGAGATTACTGACTTGCAAGTTACTCATATAGTGATTGTGTAGGCAACATTGATGAAAAGAAAAACACATTTGGTTATGCTTTTCATCTGGGTACCAATATGATTTCATGGGCATCATGTTAGACACACCATTTATAATAAACATGTAGTGCATTTTATTAATGGATATGATACACATATATACACATATATATGACCTTTGGATTCTCATCTAAGGTCTATTGGACTCTTGATGTGAGTTACATTATCTTGACTCTTCACGTTACATGAAGTTAATAACCTAAGAGGATTACATTTCCAACATTCCCCCCCTTAATGTGAAGGGGTGTATATGAGTCCAAGGTGAGAGCTGATATCTAAAAGAGGGTAGCTAAAATCATGAAGTGTTCAGTTGTTGATCGATGAATGTGCTCTCTAAGTATGGTGGTTTTGGGATGACCTAAAACCAAATGATGATGGTGGCTTAAGGAAGACCACAAACCAATTTGGTGGTTTAAGGATGACCACAAACTCTAGAAGCTTGCTCTAGGATCAACAGTTCTCAGAACATTGCCTAATTTAAATAGAAGCTTACAGTTGGTGTCTTATGATAATTGGAAGTGCTCTTGAATGATGGTTTAAAGATGACCATAAAATACTTTTTGGAAGAATTTGAATTTCTTCTAGCAAGTGGAGGTTTAAGGGAAAACACAAACTGTGTCTAGCAGAAGTTGTAAGTCTTCTACTAAGTAGTGATTTAAGGATAATCACAAACCAATCACGCTCCTTTGTCACACTTGCTTGTTATTTCTTGATTGATAAGACTTTGAACTTGAAGCTTGATTGTCAATCATTGATGTTGTTCCCCCCTTTCAGGGATAAGGCGAGAAGACCAAAATTTGTCCATTGCATGATGTGTCAATACATGAGAGTGAATTTGTCGGTATGAATGACAGATCTTCTTGATTGTTGATGACCATCACCAAGAAGGAATCGACCCATAGTGGTTCTTCATTCTTGCAGTTGTATTGTGCTTGAAACACTTATCTGAATGATGATTGTGATGTCCATAATTCTAGCAAGAATGAAGATCGAAACAATGATCTTCCATGTGGCCAACTCATTGACAATGTTGGCATATCTGAATCTTCTCTTAAACTGGAGGAGGTGAATTGAACTTTCTTGTAGTAGTCCACGATCTCAAACTGGATTGGTTTGGTGTAATCCGGATTATGAAAGCTGACATCCTTTTCATATATGATACATGTTCTATGCTTGTTGATTCTGATTTCTTCTCAAGGTCTGATCATTAGCTTGGAAAGATGAAGTTGAACTTCTGGAGTTGTCTCAATGAGTGGCTCTTGCACTAATTGTTGGTCCGAATCAACATCATCATCTTCAACATCTTCAAAAATAGGGTTCTAAACAAGGATTGGCTCATAATTTTTTCAAATATTCTTTCACTCAAGTCTGTCGTGAAGAAGACGAGTTTGAGTTTGAAGTAATGATTTATTTTTTTGCGAAAATTTCAAGCAAGTTACAATAGACTGCAAACTACTTTTGTTAATGGTGACTATATTGTCCATAGTTGAGAGGATTAGAGTGTTCAATAATTCTAATAGTTCCTCAACTTGAGTCATTTAAAAACAGATTTAGACGTCGGGGTTTCTTGCAACTCTAACCGGACTTCACAATCAGACTCAAAATTGTAAAGAACAAATGGAGGGTGTCGACTTCTACTGAAAATGTACTCCTTTACAAGATTTAATTTCAAAAAGTACAAGTAACTTACAAAAGGACTATTTTCAAGTATACCTCTATTATCGGGGATGATTGAGCCTCCTCTCCTTATGAAAAGAACCTCAAGCTTCCAAAATCTAAGCACCGAAATGCACTGTGTCGATAAGAATCTTCTCATCGAGACTATATGACTACTCCTGAAGATGTTGCAACAAATTTTGTACCAGTCGGATTGGATCCGAGCTATGGAAAATTTCTTGGTCAGCAAACAGAGGCAACGATTAAAGTAGGCAAGTTATCTGAGTCTATTGTTGATGAGGCTCTAGTTACAATATTAGAGTTGACTTCTAGCAGCAGTTTGACAGTTCACAACATAGACAAATATTTGCATCTTTTCATTCCATCATCAGAGAGAAGAAACCTCAAAAACATTATACTGTTGATTAAGGTTGGTTGTAATTGATGTCAACCCTTGAAGAAAGACCCGTAGAACAAAGTTTTTTGTAATGGACCCAATAATGTTTGATGTAAATATGAATCATTATTGTTTTTTCATGGTAGATAAGAAGTAAATATGGATGAACTCCAAAGTGGTCCCCTTATGGTAAAAGCCCTCACGGGAAGACACTTTGTGGAGTAAGAGAACCCATGATTAATTATGGAATAATTAGATGAGGGAAAGTGAATTTGTCAGGGAAAATATCCTAGATGGATAGTTCTTGTCATGTCATTTCCGGTGGTATGTGGAACGTCACATAATTCCTCACGGTTAGAGAGTTATGGC
>JZKD02S1592451.1:396284-438995 GCA_000966675.3 Picea glauca
TGTTTATTTATTACTGCTCATTATTGGATAATAATTCTACATTGATATAACATTTGAAGAAAAATGATTATAATTACGTTATTACTTATTCACCCCCCCTCTCAGTAATCCAACATATACAAATGGGCTCTTCACACAAATGAAACACAAAATATCTCATGGGAGCTTGTACTATTAAATATAATGTAACCTCAACAGGCTGACTGTACACTGCCAGTTGTACGTTCTTTTCTTGATTTTCTTGAGCCTATTTAGTTCAACTACTTTCCTTTTGCATAAGGATAACTTCTTCATTAACTCTTTTCATTGTACTTTCTCCTTACATTCTCAATATACTAAATACTATTTATGCTCTATTCTTTCTCTCTGCATTTCTTGCTTCACAATTTATCATGGTATCAGAGCTTCAGCAGTAAGCCTCTTCACACAGGCTGGAGAGAAACACGATCCTCACAATGCATAGCTTAAATCGACATCCAGAGCACATGACACAGTTTTTTCACAAGGCTTGGAGAGCTATCCACCATCTGCTCAAAAGATCGTCCTAGGAAACTCACATGAGGAAGCAAAGCGCTATACGCTCGAAAGATCGAGGAAGAAAAGACTGTAGAAGGAAAAAGTTTAAAGATTCATGAACAATTTAAGATTCATCAAAGATTCACGAAGAAGAGCTACAGGAGGCAGTAACATTCAAAGAATTCAAAGAAATTCGTTCAAATTAGTGAAAGATTGTTGAAGAAGGCAGAATCGTTTAAAGAATTTTGTGAATTCTTTCAAATCCATCAAATATTGTTGAAGAGAACAAAATGCTTCAAAGAGTTCATGTAATTCTTTCAAATTTGTGAAAGATTCACGATTTTTCTTCTGCAGGAGAGAATCTTTGCAAGAATAGAAAAGAACTCGCGAAAGAAGCCAAGAACGAGCAATCGCAGTTGTAAGATCCATCCTGCAATCAGATCTGAGGTGAAAATTCATTTCAGAAGGGACAAGGAGAGCGCAGAAAAGGCAAAAGAATCACAACTGTTAGATCTTGCACAGAGGACCGATAACCATCGGATCCGTGAGAAGGTGCACGAGGTTTAGTCCTCTGGAACGCAAAGGAGAAAAGTCGACTTGTGAAGTCACGAAATCCCAAAATCATCTAGACCATCCATCAAAAAGGACATGTGGCAACAGATCCAAGCACCATCAAAATTTCGGCATTTCGGAGTTCGGGATATCGGAGGTCTTGTTGACGAAGGTTGGGACACTCCACAATGAAAGTCACGAAATCCTGAAAAGATCACAACCATCCATTCGTTGGGACAAGTGGCAAAGATCGAGGAAACCGTTGGTCTTTTTGCTATCGGGGTTTCAAGTTGACAGAGGATTTGTGTCACCGGGGGTCGCAAGTCGCGAAATCATGAAATGCAGGAGGACCGTCCATCTTGAGGAGATGCATGGAAACAATCCAGGATTTCGAGAGATTTTCCAAAAGGAGAAGGACACTTTCCCATTTCGGCATTCCGCGTATCGGTATTTCGGGGGTCAAGAGGACAGGAGATCAGGCGCTTGAGTTGCGAAATCCCGAAACAAGACTGTGGTATTATGAGTAGTGGTCACATGGACCAAGGCATAGCTCAAGGGGCTAATGCGATAAAGGTCATTTCAACATTTCGGCCATCCAAGAGACAAGAAGTCAGGCAACTCAACATTGAAAGTATCGAAAAGGGGTTTGAATAGGCACTAGGATATTTCGGATTTCGGCAAATTGAAGGATAGAGAACCGACGAAGGCATCGCTATTCTCAGAATCGCAAAAATCCAGTAGCACTTTAACATTTAGGTGCATGGTCACATTGAACGGAGACTAAGGGCCAATCCAAGACCATTAAACTCTCTTCGGCGTTTCGGAAATAGGAAATTGGAGAGACAAGAGTTTGGAGGACTCGTATAACGAAGTCTCAAAGTCAAAACTGCGAAGTCAAAACTCACAAAGATGAAACTCACGAAATCTGGAATCGCAGAGTTCCAAAGTCACTGCAAGAAATTAGCAGACCTGGTTTAAGTGCAAGAAACAGGTAAACACAAATTTTTTCCATTTTTTTTTTCTATTTTATCAAATTCTTTAAATATGGCCACGTCTAGCAATTTGGGACCAAATGAAGGTCTGATTCTTCTTGGAAAGAACTATGAGTTTTGGTCTCTTCGAATGAAATCCTTCTTGCAAGCACAAGAGTGCTGGGATCCAGTGGATCTTGGATATGTGGAACCAGATCCAACAGACCTTGCCACCATGACAAACCAGCAGAGAATTGCTCAAGCAACTTAGAGAAATAGAGAAAATAAAGCTAAATTATGAATTCAAAATTCAGTGGATGACTCAATTTTCTCAAAAATCACAAGCGCTAGTACTTCAAAACAGGCTTGGAACATCCTTAAATCAGCCTACCAAGGAAATGACAAGGTCAAAATAGTCAAACTGCAGACCTTGAGGACACAATTCGAGACTTTAAGAATGACAGAGTCTAAAAATGTGGATCAGTTTATGACCAGATTCATGGGAATCGTGAACCAGATCAGATTGACTTTGAAGCCATCACTGATCAACGCATAGTTGAGAAAGTCTTCAGAAGTTTACCAAAGAAATTCGAAATGGTTGTTACAACAATCCTTGAATCCAAGGAGCTGTCATGTTTTTCAACAGATGAACTGACTGGTTCTCTAGTGACACATGAGACTAGACTGCATCTTACAGATGAGTCAATCACCAATGCCTTCAAAACTCAATTCTCCTTCAGTAGAGGGAGAGGCAAAGGCAGAGGCAGAGGTCACCAAGGAAGAGGGAGTACTACAAGTGACCAACACTCGAATGGAGGTAACAGACAACAGAGCTGGCATCAAAATTTCTAAGGTCACAGACAACAACACCAGAATCAGAATTTTCAGCCTCAAAGAGGCAGAGGGAGAAGATAAAATGAAAAATCAAGCATACAATGCTATTACTGCAAAAAATATGGGCACTATGAATATGAATGTCAGAAGAAGCAGATAGATCATCTCTTAGGCAGAGCACATGTGTCAAATCATACTGGAGAAACCTCAAAATTTATGTTTCTCTCATGTCACAAGTCTGAAGAACAACCTAAAGATCTCTAGTTGTTGGATAGTGGATGCAACAATCACATGATAGGTAAAAAAGATTTACTTTCATGCATTGATTCTTCAATCTCATATAATATTGCACTTGGAAATGATTCCTTAGTCAAAGTTCAAGGAAAAAGAACTATACCTATTCTTACTAAACAAAATGAAAAGAAAGACATAAACAATGTCTATCATGTTCCAGATCTGAAACATAATCTCCTAAGTGTAGGAAAGCTCATTGAACATGGCTATAAGGTACTCTTTGAGGGAACATCTTGTAATATATATGACAAAATCCCAAGCAGAAAATTGATTTCTGAAATCCACATGACTCAGAATAGGATGTTTCCCCTTACACTCAGAACTGCAAATCTGATTCAACCATATGCACAAATTGCATCCACCCTGAATGAAACAATGGTTTGGCATACAAGATTTGGACATCTACCCTTTAAGAGTCTAAGTCTTCTTTAGAAGCACTCCATGGTCAAAGGTCTTCCCATCTTCAAAGAACAAAATTTCCCATGTGAGTCTTGCATACTTCAAAAACATAAGAGAACTAGTTTTCCACAGTGATCCAATCAAGCCAAACAACATCTCGTACTAGTTCACACTGACCTATGTGGACCAATGCAAATAGAGTCCATAGGTGGTAACTTTTATTTTCTAGCATTTATTGATGATTTCAGCAGAAAAATCTGGATCTATTTTCTCAGACACAAGTATCAAACTTTTGCAAAATTCAAAGAATTCAAGGAAGAAATTGAAAAATAGAGTGGCAAATATATAAAAGCACTTAGGTCCGATGGAGGAGGAGAATACAAATCCAATGAATTTGCAAATTTCTGCAAATTACAAGGCATTATCATGCAAACAACAACCAGGTATACTCCACAACAAAATGGAGTGGCTGAAAGGAAAAATCAGACAATAATGAATATGGCAAGAACACTTCTCAAAGAGAAAAGTTTGTCAAATATTTTTTGGGCTGAAGCAGTAGCATGCTCAGTTTATCTCTTGAATAGATCTCCAACCACAAGTCTAAAGATCAAAGTCCCTCAAGAAGCATGGAGTGGGACAAAGCTAAATGTTGCACATCTAAGGACATTCGGATGCATAGCATATGCTCACATACCTTCTGAATTAAGGAAGAAACTGGACAATAGAAGTGAGAAATGTATCTTTACTGGATATAGCGAAACATATAAAGCCTACAGGCTTTACAATCCAATCTTCAAGAAACTAATTCTCAGTAGAGATGTAAAATTTCTGGAAAATCAATTCTGGAATGAATTAAAAAACCAGCAACTGGACAGTCAAAATCCATTGCTGCCAAGTTCTGAAAACACAAAAAATTCAGGACAACAAATACCTCTACCTGTTCTTCCAAGATTGCAGGTACAAGGACGATCTGAAAATTCTTAGGATAACTCAAATTCAAGCAGAGACTCCTCCTCTGAAATTCAAAATCATCGAACTCGAAGTTTGAGAGAAATCCATCAACAGTTGGATGATTTTGAACAGCACAATCTTTTTGCATTAATTTCATGTCAACCTACATCCTTTAAAGAAGCAGCTAAGGAGCCACATTGGGTTCAATCCATGAACCAAGAAATTGACTCCATTGAGAAGAACAAGACATGGGATCTTGTTGATTTTCCAAGTCACAAGAAAAGTATTGGTGTCAAGTGGTTTTACAAAACTAAACTCAATGAAAAAGGGCAGATCGAAAAACACAAGGCAAGACTTGTTGCCAAAGGATTCTCACAACAACCAGGTACTGACTATGGTAAAACTTTTTCTCCAGTAGCAAGGTTAGACACTATAAGAACTCTATTGGCCATAGCAGCCCAACATAAATGGCAAATATACCAGATGGATGTCAAGTCAGCTTTCCTGAATGGTTTCTTAGATGAAGAAGTTTATGTCAATCAACCACCTGGATTTGAAGTCCAAGAGAAGCCAACCAAAGTATATCAGCTGAAGAAAGCCTTGTATGGATTAAATCAATCTCCAAGAGCTTGGTACAATAGAATTGACACTTATCTGATCAAAAGTGGTTTCAGTAGAAGTCAAAATGAGCCAACTCTTTACACCAAAACTAATCAGCACGGTAAAATTTTGATTGTATGTTTATAGGTTGATGACATGATATATACTGGAAATATTGAATTAGCCAATTTTAAACATGCCATGCAATCTGAGTTTGAGATGACAGATCCTGGCATCATGAAATTTGTTTTGGGGATTGAGGTTGATCAATCAACCAAAGAGATTTTTGTCTGTCACAAAAAGTATGTAGCAGACATTATCAAAAGATTTCGCATGGAAGAATGCAATCCAGCAGAAACCCCTATACCTCTAGGCACAAAATTGAGCAAGAAAGATGAAGGCCCTACAGTGGACCCTACCCTATACAAAAGTTTAGTAGGCAGTTTGTTGTATCTTACAACAACTAGGCCTGATATTATGTATGCAACTAGCCTTGTTTTCAAATTCATGGAATCTCCCAAAGATTCTCACTGGAAAATGGCGAAACGGATTCTGAGATATATTGCAAGAACTCTCAATTTTGGCTTATGGTACACTAAATATGATAGTAATCAACTTTCTGGTTACATAGATAGTGATTTTGCAGGTAGCCTAGACGACAGGAAACACACCTCAGGACATGTTTTTCACCTGAGCACGAACCTGATCTCATGGGCATCAAAGAAACAACCAATTGTATCAATATCTTCTACAGAGGCAGAGTATGTCGTTGCTACCTCAGCTTCTTGTCAAGCTGTGTGGCTGAGAAGAATATTGAAAGATATGTCACATACAGAAAAGGATCCAACTCCTATTTTCTGCGACAATACTTCAGCAATAGCTCTATCCAAAAATCATGTGTTTCACAAGAAAAGAAAACACATTGACACTTGCTTTCACTTCATCCGCGAGCTAGTTGATAATGGTGATATTGCACTTCAATTCTGTGGTTCCGAGATCAGCTCACAGATATCTTCACAAAGCCACTGGGAAAATCTATTTTTGATTTTCAGAGACAACACTTGGGCATAATCAGTGTTGATGTTTGTAACTATTGAGTTTATAAGAGAGTGTTAAATATAATGTAACCTCAACAGGCTGACTGTACACTGCCAACTGTACTTTCTTTTCTTGATTTGCTTGAGCCTATTTAGCTCAGCTATTTTCCTTTTGCATAAGGATAACTTCTTTATTAACTCTTTTCATTGTACTTTCCCTTTAAATTCTCAATATACTGTATACTATTTCTGCTCTATTATTTCTCTCTGCATTTCTTGCTTCGCAATTTATCATGTACGAACTCATGGAAGCCTGTATATAGGTCTAGCTCCATTTCTTTGACTCCCACCATAGATGTTGCGGATTACCCATGGTCAACAAACATTTTAGGAGACCAACGCATAGAGAAAGAGAGCATATGAAAGGGTGTCATATATTTGGCGTGCGACTTGTCTTCTCAACTAAGCATCTAAGCATGGACGAGTCACGTTTTGGTGGAAAATATTAGTCGACGAGAAGTGCTGAGTGCTGAGTGAGTGCAGCCAAGCACTCGCTAAGGTTTTGGAGAGTCAAGTCGGCAGGGGGAGTTCGTGGCTATACCAGGTTCAAGGTTCCATGAGAGCAATCAATGGTGCGAGTTAAGGTTTACAAGCATATAACTTTCTATGAAACCCAACTTAAACATCAAAACACAACATTCTGTCATGAGCACGAAAGCCAATTGCAAATAATCAGATGGAAAGAAGGATGTCGGGCATGGATTTCCCCTTAGATTTCACAACGCTACTCTCCCAATAGGGGAAGGGTTTTTTCTTCCACAAACCTTGAAATATGTAATAGTGATTGTTGTATCGAAATACTCTCGAAATTGTATAACTATTCCCTTCTCTATAGTCCAGACGTGTATCCAATACGGAGATTTGTCACCTAAAAATTCCACTAAGACCTTCTTGCCGAGAGCAGTAAATGAGTGTGGTTTGAACTTGAAAAACTGGAATCCAGATTCGTGTTCGCCCGTGACCAAACGAATTAAGTATTGATAGCGTGGTCGAGTGCCAGGGTTAGGTTTTCCTAGAAAATAAGTAGAAGAGGTAACGAAATTCTAAAGATGGTGTGCTAGCTGAGAATAGGGTTTATTTAGGCCAGGGAAACCTAACTCATGAAGAATCGTTCAAAGAATATGGCAGAGGTAATGGGGATGGGAGACCTGCTCAGATAGAGTAACGCATGCCAGATTCACCAGATTCAGAGAGGCATCTCTGCATGAAATAAACTTGCAGGGTGGATGGACAGGGAATCAACCAGATGGATAGGGAATCAACCAGAGAAGGCAGAATCCATAGGGACGTTTTCTATAGTTGGGAAAAGGAAATGCCCGATAATTGCTATCAAAAACCTACCATAGGCCCTAAGAACGATAAGAAGTATGCTACAAACATTCTGAAAAGATTTAGAATGGATAAATGCATGCTAATAGAAACTCATATTGCATTAGGACCAAAATTGAAAAAACAAGATGAAGACTCAACAATTGATTCAACTTTATATAAGAGGCTAGTAAGTAGTATCATATACATGTTTGTATTTTCAGATTTATGGAATCTTGGAAGGATTCTCACTATGGCTTATGGTATACAACTTTTAGAGATTACTTATTTGCAAGATACTTATATAGTGATTTTGTAGGAAACACTGAAAAACACATTTGGTTATGTCTTTCATTTGGGTACCAATATGATTTCATGGGCATCATGTTAGACACACCATTTAGAAGAAGTGTGCAATGCATTTTATTAATGGATATGATACACATATATACACATGTAGATGAATTTTGGATTCTCATCCAAGGTCTCTTGGACTCCCGACATCAGTTACATTATAGTTAGTAACCTAAGAATATTATGTTTGCAATACATCAAAGAAACAATCCATAGTTGCAATATCTTCAGAAGAGGCAGAGTATGTTGTTGCAACTTCAATATCTTGCCAAGCAGTATGTCTGAGAATACTTTTAAATGATTTGGCACATATGGACAAGGAGCCAACTCCTATTTTTTTTATAACAACTCAGCCATTGCATTGTCAAAGAACCATGTGTTTCACCAGAAAAGCAAGCACATTGACCCCTGCTTTCACTTCATCGAAGGGATTGTCAATAATGGTGACACTTCTCTTCAATTCTATGGATCAAGAGATCAGGTAGCAAACATTTTTACTAAATAACTTCGCCTTTTTTTTTTTAAATTTCAAAGACAACACTTGGGAATTGTAAGTATTGATGAATGTAAAAGATGAGATTAAGGGGGGTTGTTAGAGTAATCTCCCCATTGATTAAATTTCTTGTCTACCAACTATTCGATGAGACTCTAGTTAGTCGTAGTTAGACACTAGTTAGTCTTCAACTCTTTATTGCATTCTGTTTGGATCCATTACCTTTTTGTATCTATATAACACATACACATACTGAGAAGGGTATGAATTCCCTATGATTATTTCGCATCTCTGTTTGTTTATCTACCTCTCTTATCAGATTGTTGTTCAAAATAAATCATTTTTTTTTTCGTTCAATTGGATTTAGCAATGCATTCATGCAGTGTATCAAAGAAATATGTAACAACGATCCCAACGTTAGATCCTTTGAGTGAGGATTTTTTTTCAGTGTTTTTTTTCTAGCGAGGACTAGAAGAAAGGATTGTAGGAGAAAGTCCCTAGTTCTGAGAAAGAGAAAGGAAAAATAGGAGGGGAGGACATACTTCACCTCTAGAGGTCCCTCGATTGGAACCTTCAATTAAAAAAGAAAGTTTAAAACTCCTAGAAGGATGGGAGTAAGGAAGGGGGTGATCAATGATCACCCTATTACACAGTTTTAAATGCTGCATAAAGTTACATATATATCCTTGAATTTATGTCCATTGGATGTATCTTGGGTGGTTGGGAGGAATGGTTGTTAACCTCCCCACCTAGGTTCAATTCCTTGAAAATGATATGTGATGCCATTAAATGGGTCGACTCAAACTCCTTGAGAGCTCTCTCACTTGGAGAAAGGAAGATACCTCGAAGATGGTACCCTCTCCCTCATCCATTTCATTGGAATATCCTCCAACCGCTTCATAAAGGTCGTTGGAGTCTCCATTTTGAAAGGATCACACAAGCAAGTGAGACCGAAAGAGCAGATCCAATGACCATCAATATTCTTTCTTGTAATTGTCAAAACGAATGGACATTAAAATTATCAATACCATCAAATTTATGTGTGATACATTTTACAAATTTACTTCTTAATTTGAAAGAAGAAAAATGATCAATTAGAAACTTCAGAGGGCATTTGATACAACGCACTCAAATACTTCCATATTATCTAGAATTTGACGCATATCCCACATCAAATTTATGTGTGGTACATTTTACAAATTTACTTCTTAATTTGAAAGAAGAAAAATGATCAATTAGAAACTTCAGAGGGCATTTGATACAACGCACTCAAATACTTCCATATTATCTAGAATTTGACGCATATCCCACACCACCTTGGGAACTCCACTCTATATTTTAACATAGAAAAACCACCATGGTACAAATTTTGTCACATTCTTCTTTATCCGCACAATGAGTCTCTTTCAAAAAGCAATGGCATCTATATTTTATTTAAAAATATAATATAAATGATAAATGATAAAATATATAATATAAATGATATAATTTTTTCTAAATAATTTTTAAGTTATAAAAAAAATATTTCAAAATTTTAGATTTATAAATATTTTAAATTTTATTAAAAAAATAAAAAAAATTATTTAATGATGATTAGTGTTTATTGAAATGGAATTGATATATCTGATTTTAAGAGAGTAAAAGATTATTTGAAATATTTTGGAATTTTATTTATGTACTCTAAAAAATTTTTAGAAACGATTCAAGATCATTATAATTTTATTGAATTAAAAAGTTAAAAAGATTAATACTATTACAAATCTTTTGAAATTAAAATCTAATCAAAATATAAAAAAATAAAAAAGATTTTAATATTATAAATGAATCAATAAATTATATTTAATTTAAAATCAAATCATTTTTAATCATTTTTTAAGGAATTCAAAACACTAAATAGATATATTATATTTAAAACCACATCATTTTATATGATTTTTTTAAAAGAGTTCAAAACACTAACATAATAGGTTTGACATTACATTAAAAAAACAAAACTAATATAATCTAAATTTTATGGCTAAACACAATTATATATGAATGGTTATAACGGTAAATCCATTGCAACCATATGTTTGTAATAATGAATTGATTTTTTCTTACTATCATATAATCAAACCATACAAAACAATGTTTTAATATATATAACTAATTAACTAATAATGCATAACTTTTAACTAAATGACATAGAAATAATTTCAAAGATATATAACTAAACCATTGATACTTTGCTTTATTTATAAAAATCATATAATTAATACCAACACTATCCAACTTATCCATTAATACTTAGTTTTACTCCCCATTACTTTGGTTTTATTTCTAAAAGTCATATAATTAGTCCTGTACTCCCCATTACTTGGTTTTATTTGTAAAAGTCATATAATTAGATCTCCAAGTCATGGTTGGTAGTTCAGTCTAATCGAAAAGGTCAAAACTATATAACTATGAAATCATTAATACATAGGACATGGCTGAAATTTCAAATGTTTTCATAAGTAAAACCATGTAATTAGGTTAATAATTCATATTTTATCACTTAATTACATTAAGTGAATTTTACATGAATTTTAGTCAAAAGCCATATAATTCTACCATTAAAATATATAGTTCATTGACCAACTCTATCAAAGCTGATTATAATTATATGGTTTTGATGTTAATTATGTGTTTTTGAAATGCGTTTCTTTTCTTAAAACCATACTTGATTATGTAGTTTTACCCATCCTTGGTGTGTAGCTCATAATGCATCCTTTATGTTGGATATAACAATGTTTAGCACAAAAAACACATGCAAAACCTTAGTTTCATAGTTTAAGTTCAAAGCCACGTCATTATGCCATTATTCAATGGTTGATCATCCAATCACATTATCAACTTAATTATGTATTTTGAGTCCATATACATAGGTTTACGAGAAAATCCACATAGTTATGTTACTAATTCATAGGTTGTCTCAAAATTACACTTTTTTTTGGGCACAAGACAACATAGTTGGTCCTTCTTAAATTATGCACCCATGTCATGATTGCATGGTGTTGGGATAAAAGACCTATAATAAGTCTAACATTATGCAATTTTGATAGAAATGTGTTTTCTATGGTGAAACTGCAAAGTTTAACCTAGAATCACATAATTAAGTTAGTTTTTTTTATAAGAACTTGGAAATATATATTAAAAAGTGTGAATAAATCCACTATAGTACAAAAAGAGGGTTATGAGAGACCTTCAAAAAGTAAAATTTTTGAACCTTGGAAATGATAAAACAAAATTTGCGATCATAGAGTTTCCACTTTCCCTAGCTATAATGCATCTATTGTATTTTGAAGAATACAATCTATAGAATACTCTGCTTTCTTTGCTGCTCCCAAATTGAGTCTGGACAGGGCTCGTTGAGGACCGGGATTTGGTTAACTATGGTTGAAGTTACATTCTTGGAGGCTCCATGGGTGCTTGCTGGTGTGCTTGGTTGTTGATGATTTTTTTCCATCTGATCCAATCGACTCTGCATTATCTCCAAATTGTTGCACTGCTCTTCAATGTGACTCCTTTGAGCATAAATTTCATCTTGCATCCTTTCAATAAGATGTCTTTGTTGAGAGAGGTTTTCAAGTTCAAAAGTTAGATGGAGATGAGTGCTCCCGTCTGAATTCACATCCTTTGGAATCCCACACATTCTGCCTCAAGGTCTAGCTAAACAGAACCAACTAGAATGCCCTTGACACCCTGCAAGTGCATGAACTTTGGTGCGCTTTGATTCCTCTGGATATTTTCCATACTACTAGGGGGGGCGCGGTGCTGCAGAGAATTGGGATTCCTGTGAATTGGGAAATTGTTGGGCAGAGCGGAATTTAGCAAAGGTCATGGGGCTAAGCTCTGGTGTGCTTAGTTGTTGATGATTTTTTTCCATCTGATCCAATCGACTCTGCATTATCTCCAAATTGTTGCACTGCTCTTCAATGTGACTCCTCTGAGCATAAATTCCATCTTGCATCCTTTCAATAAGATGTCTTTGTTGAGAGAGGGTTTCAAGTTCAAAAGTTAGATGGAGATGAGTGCTCCCATCTGAATTCACATCCTTTGGAATCCCACACATTCCGCCTTAGGGTCCAGCTGAACAGAACCAACTAGAATTCCCTTGACACACTACAAGTGCATGAACTCTAGTGCACTTTAATTCATCTGGATATTTTCCATACTGCTAGGGGGGGCGCGATGTTGCAGAGAATTGGGATTCCTGTGAATTGGGAAATTGTTGGGCAGAGAAGAATTTAGCAAAGGTCATGGGGCTAAGCTTTAGGTGAAGAAATGAGAAGGAGGAGGGTGACGCGGTGGGTGAGACAAGGAATAACAAGGGGGAGCTCGAAGTCGTTGGGTATAAATTTTCTGAGAAACAATCAACATTGAACAACCTATGCAATTAAGAGGGAGTGCAAGGTCAGAATGGATTACCAAAGCCACAAATAGAATTTTCCCCAACAAGGATGAACACTGACCGAGATTTCCCCATGTGACGATCAATGTCGAATTCATGTAAAAACGATAAGTCACAAACTCTACCTGGTGCGATGTACTTGAAGCCTTCATATATATGAGCTTGAGTCTGGGCCTAACATCATCTTGGCTAATCGTCTGTGCATCTGGGCTCCTGCACACATGATCCATCTGCATCAGAGCCTTCATCCTTTGATTTCCCATGAGCTCGACTGAATGGATAAACTGACCACTTGAAACCATAATGAGACCGGTGTATAGGTTGTTAACCCTGACTATCCTTGGCTAGTGAATCATCGACTATACATTTGCCACCTACCTGCTCCACTTGTCCCCTCTTGCGTTGGAAATCCAAGTGGCTCCTCCTCTCTCCTTTTCATGTCGGCTCTTGTTCATGTGTCGCATTAGACTAGGGGGGATAAGACTTCAACACCCTCCACCCATAAGGTTCCAGGATGTCTCCCTATGGCCTCGTTCACTAATTTGTTTGTTGCCTTGTTATTTTCCCTCAGAATGTGAAAGAATTTTGGTTTGAGGGACCTTGAGACTACACATATTCAATCAATAATTATTTTTAGACTCAAATTTTTTGGCTCGATTCCCTGGATCATCGTCCTTATGATTGTCTTGGAGTCACCTATAACATTTTGATTGGAAATTTGGCGGGTCTTTTGTTGTTGGATTCCTTTGAGTAATGCATAAGAATCTACTTTATTATTGGCGTCTTTCCCGATATTCCAGTAGTAATTTAATATTCTCTTTCCTCCGAGTTCGTAGAGAACCCCCTCCACACCTGCCTCCCCTGGGTTTCCCTTTGAAGTGAAATCAAAACAAAGTGTAGGATCAGGTTGATTTTGAATCCAGTCATCTATGCTATGAAAAGTATGAAGCTTCCAATGTGATATTTTCACTGAGTGAGAAATTTTATGAGAGTGAAGGTTGAAGCTTGTGATCCAAACCTTCTCTAGGATATGTCATGACCCCATTGTTACGACTACATGTGACACAAAGCAGTGAAATTCTTTTTTGTTTTAAGTAGGAAGTAAATCAACAATAACAATTAATCAAAACAACTTGATGACGAACACAAATTATGCATTTAGGCAATAGACAAGAATGACCAAGCATACTATCACATCATGCAACTGGATGAAACATGCGATAATTCATAGACAAATAAAAACTGATACCCTCTCGACATAAGAAAGAAAACTCCTACAAGCTAAAGGAAAGCATCAATAACCCGACACATCAGCTTCGAGGACCCGTAACTATAAACCTCTACAGTGTGAAAAACCAATTGCATTAAGTTGTTATAAAACTGAGTACAAACATCAATTACAATGAACAAAAAATCACATCGGGAAGCACAAGACTCCGGCCAGGTTCTCATTTGCATCTATCCATCAGGGCATGCAATGATCCCCTCATCAGGAATCATGTCTTCACAAGGTGATAGGCATGACAGTAACCACGACGCAACATATTCTAATGTAAACATATATCAATTAAAGGATGCAATTAACCATCTATGAATTATTCTCTTGAGAATCCATTCTATAATAACATGTATCAATTAAAATCCTCTCTCTTGTTTTTCAAGTTATTTATTAATTAATTAAGACTTTATTAACAAAAGTCTCACTACAATTGTCATTCACTAACATAATTCCTTGTAGAAGCCTAAGCTAATATTTAAACCCTATCATTACCCTTCCCAAACATAAATTCCTTAGATTAAGATAATTGACATATCCACACTCTTATGCGTAAGATAATGAGAAACTTGAGAAAGGCACGACCCTAAAATGTCTTATCAATATTAAACCTCATTAATTGAAATCTACAAAAGTCATGTATATAAATACTCCATTTAATTCATCCCAGTACCCTGTAATCTAAAAATTCCTTTAATTCCCTTTTTGGTATCAACAATGATATTGTTGCTTAACATTTTTATCGTTGTCTATAAAATATATGATATCACAGACTTAAATATGATAAAGTTGTGTAAATATCCATAAGATCCATAACTATATGAAAAATAAATATCATTGTGTAAATAACAATATGATCCATATGATCGATGTGTAACTATATGATCCCTATGATCCATAAATGTTGTTGTGTAAATAACAATATGGATGAAGTTTATCGATATCATAATAATATCATTGTGATATATCGTTGTGTAATAACAATCATGTGTGAATAAAAATAAGATATCGTTGGGTAAATATATCGCTATGTAATAACAATCATGAATGATATCATTGTCAAACAAACGTAATGCTATCTATTAAAAATGTTACTGTCAAACAAACATATCATTGTGAAAATGAGATATCGTAGTGTAATAACAATCATCGATGAGATATCGTTTTGTGATAACAATCATGTGTGAATATAAATAAGATATTTCTGTGTAAATATATTGTTGTGTAATAACAATCATACATGAGATATCAGTGTGTAAAACTAGGTGAAAGGTTGTTTGATAACTCGAATTTTTCTGAGGATCAGAGAATGGATAGACGGTCAGTACAAGATGCCCAGACTCACTCAAGGAAAACACATTTTCCCCCTTTTTTCAAGGAGAAAAGGGGATCAAAGATTAATCAATAAAAAATGCAGAGTTTAAATATTAAAAGATTTACTCATTCAAACATGGAGTTTAAACACTCAAGGACTAAGCATTCAAACACAGAGTTTAAACATTCTGAGAGTGGTCATTCAAATCACATAGTTAATCATTCAAAAGAAGGCACAAATATTAAACATTCAACAAAGAATCAATAAAAAATGTAGGGACACTCATTCACAAAGAAGGCACAAAGATTAGAGATTAATCAATAGAGAACAAATAAGAGATAAGTAAGGGATAGATAGTTGAGCAAAAATTCTTCCTTCACTTATTATCCATGCACAGGAAATAAGGGAATTTAAGTCTCAATATTAAACACCAGAGTGAAGACAGTCGATTAGGCTCCTGGCCAACTGCTCAGGCACAGACTAATAACTTAACGATAAAGGACAAAAGATAAAAACACATTTTTTCTTCATAATAAATCAATAAAAACAAATGCAGAGAAGTAATTGCAATCAGAGTTTGGGTTCTCCATGGGAAATCAGTTCAAAATACAGCGAGTGTAAGGTTGGGATGACTTTAAGTTCTCTGATCATAAAAGGTTGGGCTCATCAAGACAATTTACTGATAGATAAAAATGAAATCTTTGGATAGTGTTACACTGATTAAACATAAACTTTAACACAGTAGAAGTATAGTACTGAAGGTGCACGAAAAATAATTAAACTACCATTAAATACAAATATACACATGCGTACCGTAGCCCAATGTGAAAGTTATGAAGTTGTTGTCCCGCGTGTGCTCCGTCCAGCTCCTGCTTGCCAATCGATGTGACCTCACCGGTATCTCCCAGCTAACACTAGGGGTACTCTTCTTCCTCCTGAGCCCCCCGGGCCGAAAATGGGCCACACACACAATACCAGAGAATAATATCACCTAGCTCACCTCGCAAGGTCGAGCTACCACTTGTAACCCAAGATGGGTATCCCAACTCCCACAAGAGAAAGTTTAGTCAAGATGAAATTTCAGCTGCGTAACATTATGCAAAAGGATGAGATCCATACTCCTCCTCCTCTATCCTTTTTATAGAGTTTTCAAGTAATTAGTTTTCTCAAATTCTCATTAAATTCCTTTTTCATTTAATTAATTTCGAAAAACCTCCATCATACACATGTCGCCTGATCCCCTAGTTGCACCAGAAAATTAATTTTATTAATTAATTAAATATTCCTATTTTCCCCGTCCACCTAAGAGAACTCCTAAAAACGCTCCCCGGTGTCCCAAAATTCTCTTACAATTATTAAATGATTTACGCCTTACTTAATTCTTAGTTGAGTTCATAAATAGAAAGTTCCAAAGGAAAGATTCCTTACTAAGATAGACATTCAACTTTTTCTTTACATTTCCCCTTTTCTTTAAGATTGCCTTCTTCTTTAAGTTTCTTATTTCTTTAAAGTTTCCCCCTTTTTCCTTTTTAACTAAAAAAAATCAATTTAGCGAGTGTAGATAAATCAACCATTTACCCTTTTTCTGTTTTAATTAAAAATTAATTTAGCAAGTGTAGATAAAAGCAACCATTTACCCTCTTTTCATTTTAACTAAAAATTAAATTAGCGAATGTAGATAAAAACAACCATTACACCTTTTTTTTTTAAATTATCCTCCAATATAATTTGGACTTTAATAAATAACTTTGAATTTCTTAATCCCCTTCTTGTTACATTTTTATTCTTTATTTTATTTTTTACCACAAGTTCTACTTAGATCTAGGTTTTAATTCGCTAGGCTTGGCGACAGTTCTTAAGGGAAAAATTAGTCATTAAACTTTACTTATCACATCATTAATTTTAAGGTCGACTAGGTTTATTCACTTACCAGTTAATATCATGATGTGCCCTTCAGGACGCACTACGTTCACCAAGGCTGCCACTCACCTCTTTTTGTTTTCCTTGCACGACATGCCCTTCAAGACACACTACATGCTCCAAGGGTGGCACTCGCCTCTTTACTGAATGTGGTAGACGTCAAACTCTTGGAGTCAATACTTTGCCAGGTGATCTTGTGGGAGACTAAGGGCCTCTAAAGAATAAGGCCCCTGCCTTACTGTGCGCCCCTTAGAACCATTGTGAGAAACTATCACAGTCTTCCATCACGAAATCGTGGGTCTTCTCGAACTAGGTAATCGTTAACCTATGGTTAGAGCCATGATGAGAGTGCTAGTAGGTTGTGGTAGGAATGTCGCCACACCTCTCCCTCAATGTCTCTGGTTGTCATGTGTGACCCCTCTACTCAAAATGTTAGTCTGGTTAGAAATCTATCGCCAGTCTGCATCCATCAATGAATCATGTCAAAAATAATAATCATCATCATAACATGTAATGATATGTACATATGTCACATCAACAACAATCAAATCCTACAGTCCACTCTTTGACTCGATCCGGAGTCTAAGGGGCTTCATCGATGCCTCTACATCCTCAATGTATAGAGTCCTACACACTTAGGAGAACCCAGTCAATAGCACCTGTTAGCATAGGGGCAGACCCAAGGTTCAACACTTCAACAATGCACAAACAAAACCCTAAATATCGGCCCTTTCGGCAACACCTGTGAAGCAGATGAAGTCTCACCCAAGGTAGAGGTAGGGGTGGTTGCAAGACTCAAGTGTCAACCTAGCTGGGACACAGATCTATGATTACAATACTTAAGAGAGCACTTAGCAGTTAACATTCATCAGTATTCACTTCCCAGGGAAAAACCCTAATTACAGAATAACGCAGTATTCACAAGATCTAATACATCCATGCACTTAGCATATAGAAATAGATCAGATCTAACATTCATTCACATTACTAAGAACTATGATACTACTATATCAGGTGCATCTAACATATATCACTGCACTAAGCATAAATCACATCAATAACATCACAACTATAATGCACAAAGCAACCACAACACATGATATACATGGTTCACCCCAGCATGGGGCTACATCCACCAACTCTTCTCTTCTTTATTGTCTTCTGTCAATATTCTACAAGCACAGAAATGCAAGAACCCACTCTGCATAGGACAAGAGATCTGCACGTACCTCGCCAGACCGTCCTTCCCCGAGCTAGGTTATAGCACAAAGCCTTTCTTACAATCTCTTGCACTCAACTCTGCAAGTTCTCTTGCGCACAGTATGCACAAAGCTAACTCAGTCACATAGATCCAACTACTTACATCTCTTGCACTCAACATAATATATCACTTAGCACCACTTCTCTCTAGATCTAGTTTGTTTCTTACATCTTCTAGATAGCTATTTATACATTACAGAAGGGCCTAAACATGGGTAAACCCATGGGCTGACATCCCCATACCCGTTACATAAAACCTAAACCCAAAAATGCCCTAAAAAGGGGTAGAGATTTCACAATATCTACTTCGCCTTGCGCTCCACCTTCGACCAGCCTGTTGAAGTCCCAAAAAAGGTCAAACATGACCAAGGTTCTCCAAAACTTGATCAAGGGCCAAAGTTCCCCCAACACTCACCTGTGACTCATGCCGAGTCACTCTGATCTAGGTAACTCCACCTCAAATGCCTTGAGCTTCACTTGAGCTGCCTCGACCTGTTGCTTTGCCAGAGCCTCCTACTGGATGAAATCTTGAATCACCATCTCTGTCATAAGTCCTTCCAAGCATTGTTCCACTGTGGTGACCACTTATTCCAGTTCTTCACCTCGTCCTTCAATCTCCTCAAAAAGTATGGAAGCTACATCCTGCACTGGCTAGTGTCACTGATTCACTTCCATGACCTTAATCTTTATGGAATTGACTTGTTTCTGAACTGTGCATTGTTCCAGGGATTGTTTCATCCTTTCAACCATTTATAGTGGCTTCAACTACACTTGCACCATTTTTGCTTACTGCTTGGCCTCCTAAAGCTGTGACTCTAGTGTCCCCTACAAGGCGCTCGTATATCTGTGCACTTTGACTATTGAGTTGTTTACATTCTAAGTCCAATGCCTTGATTCTCTGAACTGCACTCCGGGATGTTTCTTCTCTTTGGTCTCGCACTTCCTGCAAAGTGCTTAGCACTTCTTGTAACTCTAGTTCTGCTACCCACTGTTGGAGATGATGAATGGATTAAACAAGCTTCCCTACTTGACTTTCCACTAGGTCTTCTTCCATCTGTTCTAATCCCGTCACATAGTAAATTGATCTAGTGGCTGCCTATTTAACTCCAATCTACTCTGTGAGAAATTGTTCCTTCTCCTTCTAGATCTATGCTCTATCCTCTGCAAACTTGGCTTGGATGTCATATTTTTCCTATTGTGCAACCCGACATTTCTCTATGGATTCCTCTTTTGCTGGCTTTAAGGCCTCTGTGGCTTTCTCTTTTTCTTCTTGAACACGATGAAGGCGAGCTTCGGTTGCATATGCTATTTGGCATAGCTGGGCATGCTCATCTCCCAACTTTGTTCCTTCTGATGACGGGGGTGCATCGGTATAACGGTACAACGACCCAGATCACTTGCATGCAAGTGTCCTCAAAGAATAATTTTACTCAGTGTGTACAAGAGAGGGATGTTACATACACCCCCTCTTGTTTTAAACTTCATCCTAAAGTTTCACAGTATGTAAGTGATGAAATGAAGTGTATCAGAGTATCATAAGTCTATCTGTCAAGAAAAAATGGAAACTGCTAGTGCATATCATATGCATCCTCCCAGGTCACTGAGTGCGAACTATAGTTGTCCCACTAGACCCTAACCTAATATATTGTTCGACACCGTAGCTATTGAATTTGATGGTCCAGGATATGGATCGGTTCTACCATGAGTGCACCCTCGTCTAATACTTTCAAGGAACTCATGTCAACAACATGTGTAGTATCACCAACATAATGTCTCAAAACAAAGACGTGAAAGACATCGTGCATATGCCTCAAAGAATTAGGAAAGGCTAGTCAATAGGCCACGAGACCTCTCTTTTCCATAATCTCGTAGGATCCCACAAACCTAAGAGAGAGTTTAGCACTCTTTCCAAAATTTATCAAACTCTTATGTGGTTTCACCTGCAAGAAGACTCGATCACCAACTTCACAAATACGATTGACACATCACGCATCGGCATAACTCTTTTGTTGATCCTGTGATTCCTTTATCATTTATATTAGGGTTTTCATTTGATCTTCCATTTATTGGATCTCTTTAGGTCCAACTAGGACCCTATCCTCAATCCAATCCCAACTCAAAGGCGTCTGACATGGTCACCCGTAAATAAGCCAAAAGGTTCCATCTTAATGGTGCTTTGATAAAGGTTGTTATATGAAAATTCTACCAGTGGCAAGAATTCTTCCCAATGCTTTTGTTGGTCCATAATGTACATACCCAACATGTCCTCCAAGATTTTGTTTGTTTTTTCAGTCTTCCCATCTGTCTCTAGGTGATACATGGTACTAAAGTTAAATTGGGTTCCCAAGGCCTCTTGGAAACTAGTTAAAAATCGTCCAGTAAACACTGATCCTAGATCAGATATAATCCTCTTAGGAATGCCATGTAGCCTCACAATCTCACTGATGAAAACTCTAGCTATGTCAGGTGCCTGATACATCGTACGCACAAGAATAAAATGAGAACTCTTTTTTAGAGTGTCGACTACAACAAAATCGAGTCATGTCTCTTTGTCGTCAGTGGAAATCCAACAATGAAATCCATCGAAATGACCTCCCATTTCAATTACGGAATAACATGTGGCTATAGTAATCTTGTTGGATGTCTATGTTCATCCTTCACCTACTAACATTCTAGACATCTTACCACATAGTTGACTATGTCTTCCTTCATTCCTTTCCAGAAGAATAAGGGTTTAATGTCTACCCTCATCTTCGTGAATATCAGGCGAGCTATGTACACTGCTCTGTGAGCCTTGTTTAGGATCAAAATCCTCAAATCGTCGTTGGGAGGAATGTAAATTTGAATTTTAAATCTTAATAATCCATCGTTTTCCAAAGTAAATCCTTCAAATTTTGGCACAATCATTGTGTTTTGTCCGATAAATCCTTGGCCTCCTTGTACTAGTCATCATCATGCTGTAAAGTTAGAATATTTTCACGTAGATTCGTCTAAAGAAGCATCACTAAAAATATATGAGGGCTCTGACTCAACACATCATTCACTCTTTTCATTGTTCCTTTTATGTAAGTAAGATTGAAATCGTACTCGCTAAGCGATTCCGACCAATGTCGCTGCCGCACGTTCAAGTTGCTTTGTGTAAAGATGTGTTGTAGTCCACAGTTGTCTATTTTTAGTTCAAATTTTCATCCAATAAGGTAGTTTATTCAAACTCTCGAGGCATAAACAATGGCTAACAACTCCAAATCATGCGTTGCATAGTTCTCCTCTTGCCTTCTCAACTTTCTGGAGATGGAAGTGATTGCTCGACTGTATTGCATCAAAACTCCCCCTAAGCCTTCTTTGGATGCATCATTGCATACCAAGAAGTCTATGTCCATGTCAGGGACCTTTAGTATTGGTGTTGTTGTCAACAACTCCTTGAGCCTCCGAAATGCTTCCACACATTTCTCCGTCCAAACAAAATTCTTGTTCTTCTTCTACAATTCTGTGATCAGATTTTCTATCTTTTAAAAACCGTCGATGAACCGTCGATAGTATCCTACTAAAACCATGAATCTATGCAATTCGAGGAGATTCATCAACGCAGACCATTCCATGATAGCCTTGAATTTTACTAGATCCACGATGATACCTTCACTAGTGATGACATGCCCTAAGTAGTGAATCTTTGATTAATAAAATGAGCATTTAGACAATTTCCCATACAATTTGTTCCTTCACAGACACTGTAGTACCAAGCACAAGTGATTTTCATGCTCCTCCATCGTCCGAGAATAAATCAAAATATTGTCAATGAATACTTTGACAAACTTGTCAAAGTATTGGCAAAACACCTCGTTCATCAAACTCATAAATACCCCAGGGGAGTTCATCAGTCCAAAAGGTAAAACATTAAACTCATAATGTCCAAAACTCGTCTTAAAGGTGGTATAAGGGACATTTTCCTCCTTGATCAAGAGATCGTGATACCCTGATCTCAAGTCGATTTTCAAAAACACCATCGCACTCTTCATCTAATCAAACAAATCATCAATCCTTGGCAACAGATACTGATTCTTGATCGTTTCTTTGTTCAATTGATGGTAGTCAATGCAGATTCTCCACGACCCATCCTTCTTTCGTATGAGAATAAGAGATACACCCCACAGTGAAACACTTGGACATGTAAGTCCTAGGTCCAACAACTCCTTCAGTTGCATTCTCAACTCTTGTAACTACGGGGTCAACATCCGATAAGGCATTTTTTCTATCGGTTCAGTTCACGGTTTTAGGTATAAGTTAAATTCCAATTCCCTTTTCGTTAGCATCCTAGGTAACTCCTTAGGGAAGATGTCCGCAAAATCTCTCACTATTGAAAGATGTTCTAGACCTTCCACTACTCACTTCTCATTTAACACAAGGATCACATAAATATTACATCCCTTGCACATGCTCTTTTGTAGTTGTAAATAAGAGATGAACCTTAAGGAGACTCCCTGGTTCTGACCTACAATCATGTGTCTCTATCCCTCATGATTGACCAATCTCAACCATTTCATCTTACAATTGAGTATTACCTCATGCGATTCCAACCAGTCCATACTAATCATGATGTCATAATATCCTAAGATCATGATGTATAGGTTGTCCCTGGTGAAAAACTCTCCCAGGTTAAGGATACTACCCATAACCTTACCACCAACCTTCTGTTTGGCTCCAGAAGCCATTTCTACAAAGTTAAACTCATCCTGTTCGACTACATTTACCTTAATTCATTTTAGCGCTGCACCATAAATTAAACTCTCAGTAGCATTGGGATTTATCAAAATACTAAGGGTATGGTCAACGATAGTACTTGACATCTCAAGCACAACTGACTAGTGCTCTTCCTGGCAGTTATTCACCGCTGCATGGATCTGATGGGCCTTGCCCAAATCTTCCATGATACCGGGTCCAAATGATCCATATGCTCTGGTCCTCTCTCCAAACCATTCCTTGAATAGTCCCCATGACATGTCTTTGACTACCATGTTCAATTGTGGGAGGAGCGTATTCCATTAGAGAAGAGCACTCCCCTTCAGATGAATGACTTCCCTACAGACCTTCATGCTAAAGGTCGTAATCACTAAGCATGAAGAACATCGCCTTGATCTCTAGCCATGCCTCGACGATTGAGCCATCCACAACACTCGTGGACCTAAGAACTTATCCCTCTCAAGTTCTCGATGAAAGCTAACGGTACTGGCTAGGGTGCATTGTTGACCCTTAGGGGTACAAGCACCCTGGCCTCATCTCAGTACAAGTGGTGGATCAATGACTCTGACATTCCTGGAAGGACCTTGTCATACCATTATCATCCATTACAACAATCGAATCCAACCCAAGTACTTGTTTCTCCCCTTGGGGTTTAGACTCTGAGGGAACGAGAACTTCTAGAGGTGTCATACCTCCTTCCATGACACCACACAACGAACTGTTGTGGCATCCTCTAATCAAGATCACTACATGGACACGTTAAAGTTTTTAATTAGTGCTATATTAATAATCAAGGGTTTATTGCAGTAGAAAGCATGGTAATCCATGGTCATAGGGTTGAACCTGCTCTGATACCATATGTCATGACCCCATCATTATGACTACATGCGACACAAAGAAATGCATTTTTTTTTTTTTTTAAGCAGGAAGGGAATCAACGAAAATAATTAATTAACACAACTTGATAACGAACACAATTTACGCATTCAATAAAGAGACAACAATGATCCATCATACTAGCACATCTTGCAACCGGAAGAAACATGTGATAATCCATAGACATATAAAAATGGGTACCCACCCGACACAAGTAAGACAACACCTACAAGCTAAAGGACAACATCAACAACCCAACACATCGGATTCAACGACCCGTAACTAGAAACCTCTATGGCATGAAAAACCAATCACATTAAGGCATTACAGAACCAAGTACCAACATCAATTACAACGAACAAACGCCGACATCGAGAAGCACAAGACTCCAACTAGGTTCTCATTCGCATCTATCCATCAGGGTGCACAATGATCCCCTCATAAGGAATCATGTCATCACAAGGCGATAGGCATGACAGTAAGCATGGCGCAACAAATTCTAATGCAAACATACATCAATAACGGATGTGATTAGCCATCTATGAATTATTCCCTCGAGAATCCATTCTACAATAACATGTATCAATTAAAATCCTCTCTCTTGTTTTTCAAGTCATTTATTAATTAATTAAGACTTTATTAACAAAAGTCTCACTACAATTGTCATTCACTAACATAATTCCTTGTAGAAGCCTAAGTTAACCTTTCAACCCTATCATTACCCTTCCCAAACATACATGCCTTAGATTAAGATAATTGACATATCCACACTCTTATGCATAAGATAATGAGAAACTTGGGAAATACATGACCCTAAAATGCCTTATCAATATTAAACCTCATTAATTGAAATCTACAACAGTTATGTATATAAATACTCCATTTAATTCATCCCAGTACCTTGTAATCTAAAAACTCCTTTAATTCCCTTTTTGGTATCAACAATGATACCGCTACCTAACATTCTTATCGTTGTCTATAAAATATATGATATCGCAGATTTAAGTATGGTAATGTTGTGTAAATATACATAAGATCCATATTACATAACTATATGACAAATAAATATCGTTGTGTAAATAACAATATGATCCATATGATCGTTGTGTAACTACATGATCCCTATGATCCATAAATGTTGTTGTGTAAATAAAAATATGGATGAAATTTATCGATATCATAATAATATCGCTATGATATATCGTTGTGTGAATAACAATAAGATATCACTGTGTAAATATGATATCACGATGTAATAACAATCATGAATGAGATATCACTGTGTAATAACAATCATGTGTGAATAACAATAAGATATCGCTATGTAAAAGCAATCATGGATGAGATCGTTGTCAAACAAACATAATGCTATCTATTAAAAATGTTATTGTCAAACAAACATATCGTTGTGAAAATGAGATATTGTTGTGTAATAAAAATCATGGATGAGATATCGCTATGTGATACCAATAATGTGTGAATAACAATATGATATCTCTTTGTAAATATATTGTTGTGTAATAACAATCATATATAAGATATTGTTGTGTAAAATTGGGTGAAAGGCTATTTGATAATTCAAATTTTTTTGAGGATCAGATAAAAAATATACGATTGGTACAAGATGCTCGGACTCGCTGGGGAAAAATGCCTTTTTCCCCTTTTTGCAAGGAGCCAAGGGGATTAGAGATTAATCAATCAAAAACACAGAGTTTAAACATTCAGGGATTTAGTCATTCAAACACAGAGTTTAAACACTCAAGGACTAAACATTCAAATGCAAATTTTAAACATTCCTAGAGTGGTCATTCAAATCACAGAGCTAATCATTCACAAGAAGGTGCAAATATTAAACATTCAACAATGAATCAATCAAAAACGTCGGGATACTCATTCACAAAGAAGGCACAAATATTAGAGATTAATCATCAGAGAAAAATGCAGAGATAAGTAAGTTATAGATAGTTGGGTGAAAATTTGTCCTTCACTTATTATCCATGCATAAGAAAGCAGGGCATTTAAAGATCATCCTTAAACACCAGACTGAAGACAGTCGATTAGGATCTTGGCGGACTGGTCAAGCATGGACTAATAACTTAAGGATAATGGACAAAAGATAAAAAGACATTTTTTCTTGGTAATAAATCATTAAAAAAAACGCAGAGAAGTCATTGCAATCAGAGTTTGGGTTTTCCATGGGAAAGTAGTTCAAAATACAATGAGAGTAAGGCTGGGATGACTTTAAGTTGTTTGATCATAAAACATTGGGCTCATCAAGACAATTTTTTGATAGATAAAAATGAAATCTGTGGATAGTGTTACACTGATTAAACATAGACTTTAACACAGTAGAAGTACATTATTGAAGGTGTAGGAACAATATTTAAACAACCATTCAATAAAAATATACACATGCGTACCGTATCCCAATGCAAAAGTCTTGAAGTCATTGTGTCGTGCGCGTTCTGTTCATCTCTCGCTTTCTGACCGATGTGACCTCACCAGTACCTCCCAACTAATGTTAGGGGTACTCTTCTTCCCCCTGAGCCCCTTGAGCCGCAAAAGGGCCATGCACACAATACTAGAGAATGATAGCACCCAACTCGCCTTGCAAGGTCGAGCTACCACTCGTTACCTGAGATGGGTATCCCAACTCCCACAAGAGAAAGATCGGTCAAGATAAAATTTCAGCAGTGTAACGTTACGCAAAAGGATGAGATCCATACTCCTCCTCCATCCTTTTTATAGAGTTTTCAAGTAATTAATTCCCCAATTCTCATTAAATTCCTTTTTCATTTAATTAATTTCAAAAAAAATCCCCTGTACACATGTCGCTCGATCCCCTAGTTGGACCAGAAAATCAATTTTATTAATTAATTAAATATTCCTATTTCCCTCATCCACCGAAGAGCATTCCTAAAAACGCTCCTCGGTGTCCCAAAATTCCCTTACAATTCTTAAATGACTTACGCTTTACTTAATTCCTAGTTGTTCATAAATAGAAAGTTCCAAAGACAAGATTCCTTACTAAGTTAGACATTCATCTTTTTCTTTACGTTTCCCCTTTTCTTTAAGTTTCCCTTTTTCTTTAAGTTTCCTATTTATTTTAGTTTCCCTATTTTCCCTTTTTAACTAAAAATATCAATTTAGCAAGTGTAGATAAAACAACCATTTACCCTTCTTCCTTTTTAATTAAAAATTAATTTAGCAAGTGTAGATAAAAACAACCATTTACCCTCTTTTCTTTTTAACTAAAAATTAAATTAGCAAATGTAGATAAAAACAACCATTACCTCTTTTTTAAAAATTTAATCCTTCAATATAATTTTGACTTTAATAAATAATTTTGAATTTCTTACCCCCCTTCTTGTTACATGTTTATTTATTTTATTTTTTTGACCACAAGTTCTACTTAGACCTAGGTTTTAATTCGCTAGGCTTGGCGACAGTTCTTAAGGGAAAAAATAGTCATTAAAATTTAATTATCACATCATTCATTTTAAGGCCAACAAGGTTTATTCACTTACCAGTTAAAATCATGATGTGCCCTTCAGGACACACTATGTGCTCCAAAGGTGCCACTCACCTCTTTCTGTTTTCCTTGCGTGATGTGCCCTTCAAGATGCACTATGTGATCCAAGTGTGCCACTCACTTCTTGAATGAATTTGGTAGACGTCAAACCCCTCGAGTCAATACTTCTCCAGGTGATCTTGTGGGAGATTAAGTGCCTCTAAGGAATAAGGCCCTTGCCTTACTGCACACCCCTTAGAACTATCGTGAGCGACTGTCACATTCTACCCTCATGACATCGTGGTCCTTCTTGAATTAGGTAATCATTAACCTACAATTCGAGCCACAATGGGAGTGCTAGTAGGCTGTGGCAGGGATGCCGCCACACCTCTCCCTCAATGTCTCTAGTTGTTGTGCATGACCCCTCTACTCCAAATGTGATTATGTTCGTTAAGATATCATCATCCTGCATCCATCAAAGAATCATGTTAGCAATAATAATCATCATAAAATCTAATCATATGTACATATGTCACATCAAAATGATTCAAATCCTATAGTCCACTTCCTGATTTGACTCAGAGTCCAAGGGGTTTCATCAATGCCTCTGCATCCTCAATGTCCAGAGTCTTGCACACTCAGGAGAACCCAATAAATATCACCTATCGATGTATATATAACAAATATGACATAAAATCTAATCCACAATGTCTCATAATCATAATCATAATCGAAACAATCAATAGTACAACTACCCGGATCACTTGCACGCAAGTATGCTCAAAGAATAAGTTGGCTCAGTGCGCACAAGAGCAGGATGTTACATGCACCCCCTCTTGTTTTAAACTTCATCTCGAAGTTTCACAATATATAAGTGCCGAAATAAAGTGTATCATAGTATCATAAGTCTATCTATCAAACAAAAATGGAAATTGTTGGTACATATCATATGCTTCCTCCCAGGTCGTCGAGTGCAGACTATAGTTGTCCCACTAGACCCTAAACTAATCTATTGTTTGACTCCGTAGCTGTCGAATGCGATGGTCCAGGATATGGATCGGTTCTGGTGTGAGCACTCGTATGATACCTGCAAGGAACTCATGTCAACAACATGTGTAGTATCACTAACGTAATGTCTCAAAATAGAGACGTGAAAGACATCATGCGTATGCCTCAAAGAATCAGGTAAGGCTGGTCAATAGGCCACGGACCCTCTCTTTTCCACAATCGCACAAGATCCTAGAAACCTAGGAGATATTTTAGAACCCTTTCTAAACTTGATCAAAATCTTATGCGGTTTCACCCGCTAGAAGACTCGATCGCCAACTTCATAACTACGATCGACACAACGTGCATCAACATAACTCTTCTACCAATTCTACGCTTCCTTTATCCTTTGTCTTAGAGTTTTCATTTGGTATTCCATTTCTTGGATCACTTTATTTCCCTCCAGAACCCTATCCTCAATTCGATCCCAACTCAAAGGCATCTGAAACGGTCGCCCGTAAAGAAACTGAAAGGCACCATCTTAATGGTTCTTTGATAACGGTTGTTATATGCAAATTCTACCAATGGAAATAATTATTCCCAATGCTTCTATTGGTCCATAGCGTATATAAACAACATTTCCTCCAAGATTTGGTTTATTTGTTTAGTCTACTTGTCTATCTTTGGGCGATACGCGGTACTAAAGTTAAGATGGGATCCCAAGGCCTTTTGGAAACTAGTCAAAAATCGTCAAGTAAACACTGATCCTTGATTAGATATAATCCTTGTAGGCACACCATGTAGCCTCAAAATATCACTGATGAAAACTCTAGATATGATAGGTGCCTGATACATCATACGCACATGGATAAAATGAGCACTCTTTGTCAGAGTGTCGACTACCACAAAATTGAGTCGTGTCTCCTTGTCGTCAGTGGAAATCCAACAATGAAATCCATCGAAATGACCTCCCATTTTGATTTTGGAATATCATGTGGTTGTAGTAATCTTGTCAGATGTCTATGTTCATCCTTCACCTACTGACATTCTATACATTTTACCATGTAGTTGACTATGTGTGCCTTCATTCCTTTCCAGAAGAATAAGGGTTTAAGGTTTTCCCTCATCATCGTTACTCCCGGGTGAGCCATGTACACTACTCTGTGAGCCTTGTTTAGGATAAAACTCCTCAACTCGTCATTGGGAGGTATGTAAATTCGACTTTTAAATATCAATAATCTATCATTGTCCAAAATAAATATTTCAAATTTTGGCACCATCATTGTGTTTTGTCGAATAAAATCCTTGGCCTCGTTGTACTAGTCATCATCATGCTATAAGGTTAGAATATTTTCATGTAGATCCATATGAAGAGGCATCACCGAAAATATGTGAGGTCTCCAACTCAATGCATCAGCCACTCTGTTCATTGTTCCCTTTATGTAAGTAATCTCTAAATCGTACTTGCTAAGCAATTCTGACCAACTCTGTTGTCGCACGTTCAAGTCGCTTTGCGTAAAGATGTGTTGTAGGCCACAGTGGTCCATTTTTAGTTCAAATTTTCATCCAATAGGGTAGTGTCTCCAAACTCTCAAGGCATAAATAATGGCTAACAACTCCAAATCGTGCGTTGCATAGTTCTCCTCATGCCTTCTCAAATTTCTAGAGATGTAAGTGATCGCTCGACTGTCTTGCATCAAAACTCCACCTAAGCCTTGTTTGGATGCATCAGTGTATACCAAGAAGTCTATGACCATGTCAGGGACCTTTAGTATCGGTGTTGTTGTCAACAGTTCCTCGAGCCTCCGAAATGCTTCCATGCATTTCTTGATCCAAACAAACTTCTTGTTCTTATTCTTCAATTCCATGATCAGATTTGCTCTCTTCGAAAAACCCTCGAAGAACCATCAATAGTATCCCGCTAAACCCATGAAGCTACGCACTTCCAAGACATTCATCGATGCATGCCATTCCATAATAGCCTCTACCTTTTCTGGATCCATGATGATACGTGCGCTGAAGATGACATTCCCTAAGTAGTGAGTCTTCGATTGATAAAACGATCATTTAGACAAGTTACCATATAATTTGTTCCTTCGTAGAAACTGTAGTACCAAGCGCAAGTGCTCATCATTATCCTCCCTCGTCCGAGAGTAAATCAAAATATCATCAATTAATACTTGGACGAACTTGTCCAAGTATTCGTGGAACACCCCGTTCATCAAACTCATAAATACCCCAAGGGCGTTCATCAGTCTAAAATTTAAAATAGTAAACTTGTAATGTCCAAACCTCTTCTTAAAGGAAATTTAAGGGATGTCGTCCTCCTTGATCTATAATTGGTGATACCATGATCTCAAGTTCATTTTTGAAAACACTGTCTCACCCTTCATATGATCAAACAGATCATCAATCCTTGGTAACAGATACTAATTCCTGATCATTTCTTTGTTCAATTGACGGTAGTCAATGCAGAGTCTCCACGACCCATCCTTATTTCATATAAAAATAAAATGTGAACACCATGGTGACACACTTAGATGTATAAGTCCTAGGTCCAACAACTCCTTCAGTTGCATTCTTAACTCATGTAAATCTGGGGTAGACATATGATAAGGTGTTCTTGCTATCGGTTTATTTCTCGGTTTTAGGTCTAAGTTAAATTCCAATTCCATCTCCGGCAGCATCCCAGGTAAATCCTCAGGGAAGATGTCTGCAAACTCTCTCACCACCGAAAGGTGTTCTAGACCTTCTGCTACTCCCTTCTCATTTAATGTGAGGATCGCATAAATATTACATCTCTTATGCATGCTCTTCTATAGCCATAAAGAAGAGATGAACCTCAGGGAGACTCTCTAGTTTTGACCTACAATCACGTGTCTATGTCCCTCATCATCGACCAATATCAATCATTTCATATTATATTTGAGTATTGCCTCATCTGATTCCAACCAGGCCATACCGATCACGACATCATAAGATTGTAATATCATGACAGACAAGTTGGCCTCGATAACAAACTCTCCCAGGTTAAGGCTACAACTCATAACCTTCCCACCAACCTTCTTTTTGGCTCCAGAAGCCATTTTTACAAAAGTTAAAATCATCCTGTTCGACTGCATTTACCTTAATTCGTTTTAGCGTTGCACCAAAAATAAACCTATCGATAGCACCAGGATCTATCAAAATACTAAGGGTCTAGTCAATGACGGTACTTGATGTCTCGAGCGCAGTCGACTGGTGCTCTGCCTGGCGGTTATTCACCACTGCATTGATATGATGGGACATGTCCAAATATCCCACGGTAGCATTTCTAGATGATCCATATGCCCTAGTCCTCTCCTGAAACCGTTCCTCGAACAATCCCCATGACATGTCTTCGACTACCATGTTCAATTGTGGCAAGAGCGTCTTCTATCATAGAAGAGTTCTCTCCTTCAGTTGAATGACTGCTCTGTGGACCTTCATGCTAGAAGTTGTAATCACAAAATGTGAAGCACATCTCCTTGATATCCATCCATGCCTCAACGACTGAGCCATCTGCGACACTCATGAACCTGAGAACTTATCCCTCTTGAGTTCTCGGTGAAAGCTAATGGTACTAGCTAGAGCATGTTGTGGAACCTTAGGGGTACATGTGACCCAGACTCATCTTAGTATATATGGTGGATCAAGGTCTCTAACATTCCTTGGAAGGACCTTGTCAGACCATGATCATCCATTACAACAATCGAATCCATCCCAAGGACTTGTTCCTCTCCTTAGGGGTTATAATTCGAGGGCATGGGCACTTCTGGAGGCATTGTACCTCCTTCCACAACACCACACTGCGAACCTCTATGGATTTCTCTAATCAATATCATTGCATGGACACGTTAAAGTTTTTAATTATTGCTAGGTTAGTACTCAAGGGTTTACTACAGTGGAAATCATGGTGATCCACGACCGCATGGTTGAAATCGTTCTGATACCATATGTCATGACCCCATCGTTACGACTACATGCGATGCAAAGCAGTGCAATTCGTTTTTGTTTTTAGTAGGAAGGAAATGAACGACAACAATTAATCAACACAACTTGACAACGAACAAAACTTACACATTCAGGCAACAACCAATAATGACTCAACATACAAGCACATCATGCAACTGGATGAAACATGCGATAATCCATAGACAAATAAAAATGGCTACCCGCTCGACACAAGAAAGACCACGCCTACAAGCTAAAGGACAAAATCAACAACTCGACACATTGTCTTTGACGACCCATAACTAGAAACCTCTACAGTGCACAAAACTAATCACATTAAGGCGTTACATAACCAATTAAAAGCATCAATTACAACGAACAAACACCCACATTGGGAAGCACAAGACTCCAGCCAGGTTCTCATTCACATCTATCCATTAGGGTGCACAATGATCCCCTCATCAGGAATCATGTCATCACAAGGCGATAGGTGTGACAATAACCATGGTGAAACAAATTCTAATGCAAACATAAATCAATTAAAGGACATGATTAGCCATCTATGAATTATTCCCTCGTGAATCCATTCTACAATAACATGTGTATATTAAAATCCTCTCTTGTTTTCAAGTCATTTATTAATTAATTAAGACTTTATTAGCAAAAGTCTCACTACAATTGTCATTCATTAACATAATTCCTTGTAGAATCCTAAGTTAATCTTTCAACCCTATCATTACCCTTCCCAAACATACATGTCTTAGATTAAGATAATTGACATATCTACACTCTTATGCATAAGATAATGAGAAACTTGGGAAATGCATGACCCTAAAATGCCTTATCAATATCAAACCTCATTAATTGAAATCTACAACAGTCGTGTATATAAATACTCCATTTAATTCATCCTAGTACCTTGTAATCTAAAAACTCCTTTAATTCCCTTTTTGGTATTTAATTCCCTTTTTGGTATCAACAATGATACGGCTTCCTAACATTCTTATTGTTGTCTATAAAATATATGATATCGTGGAGTTAAATATGACAACGTTGTGTAAATATCCATAATATCCATAACTATATGACAAATAAATATTGTTGTGTAAATAACAATATAATCCATATGATCATTGTGTAACTATATGATCCCTATGATCCATAAATATCAATGTGTAAATAACAATATGGATGAAATTTATCAATATCATAATAATATCGCTGCGATATATCGTTGTGTGAATAACAATAAGATATCGTTGTGTAAATATGATATCGCGGTGTAATAACAATCATGGATGAGATATCACTGTGTAATAGAAATTATGTGTGAATAAAAATAAGATATTGTTGTGTAAATATATCGTTGTGTAATAGCAATGATGGATGAGATCACTGTCAAACAAACACAATGCTATCTATTAAAAATGTTACTTTCAGACAAGCATATCGTTGTGCAAATGAGATATCATTGTGTAATAACAATCATGGATGAGTTATCACCATGTGATAACAATCATGGATGAGTTATCGTCGTGTGATGACAATCATGTGTGAATAACAATAAGATATCTTTGTGTAAATATATCGCTATGTAATAACAATCATAGATGAGATATCATTGTGTAAAACTGGGTGAAAGGTTGTTTCATAACTCGAATTTTTATGAGGATTAGATAACAAATAGACGGTTGGTACAAGATGCCCAAACTCGATGGGGAAAAATGCATTTCCCCCTTTTTGCAAGGAGCCAAGGGGATAAGATATTAATCAATAAAAAATGTAGAGTTTAAACATTCATGGATTTGGTCATTCAAACACAGAGTTTAAACACTCAATGACTAAACATTCAAACACAGAGTTTAAGCATTCCGAGAGTGGCCATTCAAATCACAGAGTTAATCATTCACAAGAAGGCACAGAGATTAAACATTCAACAATGAATCAATAAAAAAGGCAAGGATACTCATTCACAAAGAAGGCACAAAGATTAGAGATTAATCATCAGAGAAAAATGAAAAGATAAGTAAAGAATAGATAGTTGGGTGAAAATTTATCCTTCGGTTATTATCCATGCATAGGAAAGAAGGGCATTTAAATCTCAGTCTTAAACACCGGAGTGAATATAGTTGATTAGGCTCCTCGCCGACTGCTCAAGAACAGACTAATAACTTAAGGATATGAGACATGAGATAAAAAAAACATTTTTTCTTCGTAATAAATCAATAAAAACAAATGCAGAGAAGTCATTGCAATCATATTTTGGGTTCTCCATGGGAAATCAGTTCAAAATACAACAAGAGTAAGGCTGGGATGAATTTGTGTTCTCTGATCATAAAACACTGGTCTCATCAAGACAATTTGTTGATAGATAAAAATGAAATCTCTGAATAGTGTTACACTGATTAAACATAAACTTTAACACAATATAAGTACATTACTGAAGGCGCAGGAACAGTATATAAACTACCATTCAATACAAATATACACATGCGTACCATAGCCCAATGTGAAAATTTTGAAGTCGTTGTCTTGCGCGTGCTCCATCTAGCTTCCGCTTGTCAATCGATGTGACCTGATTGATACTTCCCATCCAACACTAGGGGTACTCTTCTTCTCCTGAGCTACAAAGGGGCCACACAAACAATACCAGAGAATGCTAGCACCCAACTCGCCTTGCAAGGTCGAGCTACCACTTGTTACCAAAGCTGGGTCTCCCAAATCCCACAAGAGAAAGTTTAGTGAAGATAAAATTTCAGCAGAGTAACGTTACGCAAAAGGATGAGATCCATACTACTCCTCCTCCATCCTTTTTATAGAGTTTTCAAGTAATTAGTTTGCCCAAATTTTCATTAAATTCATTTTTCATTTAATTAATTTCGAAAAAACTCCCCTAGTTGCACCAGAAAATCAATTTTATTAATTAATTAAATATTCCTATTTACCTCATCCACCTAAGAGAATTCCTAAAAATGCTCCTCAGTGTCCCACAATTCCCTTACAATTATTAAATGACTTACACCTCACTTAATTCCTAGTTGAGTTCATAAATAAAAAGTTCCAAAGGAAAGATTCTGTAATAAGTTAGACATTCATCTTTTTATTTGCATTTCCCCTTTTCTTTAAGTTTCCATTTTTCTTTAAGTTTCCTATTTCTTTTAAGTTTTCCCCTTTTTCCTTTTTAACTAAAAAAAATCAATTTAGCAAGTGTAGATAAAACAACCATTTACCCTTTTTAGGGATGATTTAAGGGGCTAAATTTCGCTCATGGGCTAATTTTCCAAGGTTTTTCCAAAAACGAGATTCGCTATTTTAAAGATGAGTCGCCCAAATTCTATAGGATAAAATTATTTTACCTTAAAATCGCCAAAATTTTATAAAAACTATATAAAATCCTTAGAAATTTGAATATTTTTACAAAAATTTCGCCAATCATCTATAGCTAGCACATGAAGGATTAGTAAGATTCGTCAAGGTTTCTAGATTTAAAAATAAATTTCCATCCTTAAAATCATCCTTGACCTTTTTCCCTTTTAATTAAAATTTAATTTAGCAAGTGTAGATAAACAAAACCATTTACCCTCTTTTCATTTTAACTAAAAATTAAATTAGCAAATGTAGATAAAAACAACCACTACCCCTTTTTTTAAATTTAATCCTCCAATATAATTTTGACTTTAATAAATACGTTTGAATTTCTTACCCTCCTTCTTGTTACATGTTTATTTATTTATTTATTTTTACCACACATTCTACTTAGACCTAGGTTTTAATTCACTAGGCTTGGCGACAGTTCTTAAGGGAAAAATTGGTCATTAAACTTTATTTATCACATCATTCATTTTAAGGACGACTAGGTTTATTCACTTACTAGTTAAAATAATGACGTGCCCTTCAGGATGCACTACGTGCTCCAAGGGTTCCACTCACCTCTTGAATGAATTTGGTAGATGTCAAACCCCTGGAGTCAATAATCTGCCAGGTGATCTTGTGGGAGACTAAGGGCCTCTAAGGAATAAGGAATATTCCTTAATGTGTGCCCCTTAGAGCCATCATGAGAGATTGTCATAGTCTGTGCTCACGTCATCGTGGGTCTTCTCAAACTAGGTAATTGTTAACCTACAGTTCGATCCACGACGAGAGTGCTAGTAGGGTGTGGTAGGGATGTCACCACACCTCTCCCTCAATGTCTATGGTTGTCGTTCTTGACCCCTCTACTCTGAATGTGAGTCTGGTTTGCAAGCTATCGTCAGCCTGCATCCATCAACAAATCATGTTATCAATAATAATCATCATCATAACATATAATCATATGTACATATGTCAAATAAAAAACATTCAAATCCTATAGTCCACTCTCTGACTCGATCTAGTGTCCAAGGGGTTTCATCGATGCCTCTACATCCTCAATGTCCAGATTCCTGCAAACTCAAGATAACCCAGTCAATAGCACCTATCGATGTAAATATAACAAAAATGACATAACATCAAATCCACAATGTCTCATAATCATAATCAAAACAATCAATAATACAATGACCCGGATCACTTGCACACAAGTGTCCTCCAAAAATAAGTTCAATCAGTGTGCACAAGAGAGGGATGTTACATGATACTCCAGTTGGATGGATCTTCTATGTTCATAGATTTAATGCTCATAACCTTTGATAAAAGAATTTTTTCCTTGCCAACGACACTTTGGGGATGTGACCCTTTTCCCTGGAATTTTTTTTTTGTTTCTTGCTAGCCAGATCTACCAAAAAATGTACTTGGGGAGGGACCTCCACAATCTTTTAAATATTGGTTTTCTTCGAAAGTTGCCCTGGTAGTATTTTTCCCAATTTCCCGAGTAAGGTTTTAGATAAGAGGGCCATATTATTTGTTGAGTCAGATCTCCATAAGCAGTGTTCCATATTGTTATCGAAAAGGGGCAATCCCAAAAGAGGTGTTGGATGGTGTCTTGACTATTTTGGCAAAGGGGACAGATGAAGGGACCATGGAAACCACTTTTCATCAGGTTTTCACCCGGTAGGATTTTTCCATATGCTAGGGACCAAATAAATATTTTTATTGTTGGCAGAGCATCTTGGATCCAAAAAATTTTCCATTTTGTTGAAGTCTAGATCACCGTTAAAGAGGAGAGAAGAGTGTTGTATACTTCTTTTACTAAATACCCATCTGTTCCCTAGCCACGACTATCTAGAATATCTCTAAGAATAGGTGATGCTCCTTTAAGGATTGAAATCAAAACTTGAACTTGATTTGACAATCGAGCGGGAACGCCTCCCAAACTCTACTCCTTCCAGCTACCATTTTCGTTCCATATTGAGATATCAAAGAGAGTGATTTTTTTCTCAGTAATCAACCATCATTTTAAGGTCCCCAAGTTCTACCTCTCGGGAGGTGATGTCAACTCCCAAAATTGGATCTTTCTTTATCCTGATGATTTTTCCATTTCCAGGGATCCACGAGAGATGCTCTTTAAATAAGGGAATTGCGACTATTATGAGTTTCCATATTTGTGATCCAGGTTGGGAATTAGGCATATTTTCCATGAATCTTTTTCTTCCTCCCAACCTATATTTTTTTTATTATAGTCATTTTCCACCATTCCTTTCTTTTTGACACTATCCTCTAGAGAAGATTGGCTCCCATTTATATATTTGTCACTTCGAGGTCTCTGATTCACAATCCCCAAATTTTTTCGGTGAGGATATTGTATCCTTGTTCACTAGATGAAATATTTTGGAGTTGGATTTTCCCCCTTGCCACAATAATTTGCGAATGAATTGGTCCATGTCTTTCAGAACTACCTTTGGGGCTAGGAGGGAGGAGAATTGGAAGAGGGGTAGGGCATATAGAACTGATTTTATCAGGATCACCCTCCCCATTGGATTGAGCCACCTTGACCCCAGGACTCCATCTTATCCCTGAATTTTTGGCGAAAGAGGTGTCAATACTCAATAAGGAGCGGTTTTAATCACAAAGGTAGTCCAAGGTATTTGAAAGTTTTCCAATCACTTGAGATGCCAAAGCCCTGAATTTGAGCGATCCCTACTCTGCTATTAGATTAAACATTCAACACATAGATTTGACATTTTTCCTTGTTTAGGAGCCCACCCAAAACTAAGAGAAAGGTGTCCAAGACTTGATTTATTCTTATTTCCATTACTTTTGAAGATCCACTCGAGATATTCATATCATCAACAAATTGTGAGTGATTGATACGTTTTATACCCTGAGATAATTTTATTCCTGGAATTTTATTGTTGATGTTTTCCCACTCCAGCGTTTGATTGAGAGTCTCTGCCATGATCATATATAGAAGGGATATGGTATTCCATTTAAGAGTGGGGTGATCCAAGGGGATGTAATACAAGTTCCTATCTAGGATAAAAATTCTTGATTGAACCCAAATTTTTTCATAAATTTGAAAAGAAAATCATGTTCTACTCTATCAAACACATTTTCCATATCCAATTTAATTTCCATACTTGATTCCCCCTGAGAGTTGCTGGAGTGGATTGCTTCTTACAGTAGAATAAAGCTGTCCCATATTTTTCTTCCTGCCACAAATCCTCCTTGATTAGGAACAATTAGAGATCTGAGAAAAGGATTCAAATTATTAGCCATGATTTTGGCCATGATTTTATAAGAGGTATTACAAAGAGAAATGGGTCTAAATCTATCTAGGGTAGATGTGATGCAGGAGCATCATAAGCAAGCCAACAAAGAAAGCGCAAAAATGGAGGACAGCTAGAAATGCACCAACACACATTTTGAGAACGTTTTGAATTTGAATGATAACACATTAATGAAATATCTAGGAGGATGTATTGGATTTATGTTTTGGAGATTGTAAATAGATCTTGAGTGTTACTCTCATCTATCGGTTATGGAGGAATTTATTTGTAATGAATGTAAAGTAGGTAGTTTTTAATTCTGATTAGATAGTTTGTAAGGAAAGAGGGAAAACTCTAAGAAAACACCCTCAGATGTATTGAAAAATAGAGAGGTTCTAATCCTAGAGAAAAAGAGAGCAAAGAAAAACAAAGAGTGTAGGAATTTGTATAAGAAGATAGTTGTTGCTATAGAACCCATGTACAGATGCACTTGGATTAATATATAGAAGCTTTGATCCAATTTTCATGGTGTCTTTATGAATTCTATTTACATCTCTTGAATGGTATGTTTACAGTTGATTTCAATATCTACTATGCATTTTATTTCAATGCTATGTATGAACTTGATTTCATGTTGAATGCATGAATTCTGTGAGAGGAGAAGTAAAAGTTTCAATTGTTTCTCTTCCTGAGAAATCCTTCAAGGAGTGCAGTGAGAGTCCACAAGGAGTGTGTTGATGAGATTTCTGAGTTTTATCTCAGAAAATATCAGGAGGGTTATCGTTGTTCTTATACCAGCAAGAGTCCACGTATAGAACAGAGTCGTGCAAGGTGTGCGCAGGAAAATTGAAGTCTTAGGCTTTTCCAATCAAGGAGAAAGGTTGAAGAACTGTTGTTGCAAGGAAGTGCATAGAGTTGGAGAGTTTAAATAACTAGAGGTTATTTTGAATGCTGGAAGGAGTGTGTGCAAGGAGGAAACCCTTGTGTTGCAACAAAGGTAAAACTTAGGAGGGATAGATACTTCGAGGAATTCAAGGAAAGGACGAGGTCTGAATTTATCTGGCAGAAGCCAAGCTCAGAAGGAGGAAGACGCCCAATCATTTGGTCAAGATTCTTTGAGAAATTTGAACGGACTGTCAAAATTCTCAGAGGGGGAATCATCGAAGTTTCGTGGGTCGTTGGATCTTGCAGATTAGTGGACAGGTTAAGGATGAGAGTCTTTTTAGCATTCATATGTTCAGGAGGAGTAGTGGCCATTGGATCCAGATCAATGAGAGTTGTTGATCTCATGTTTGAATTTCGTCGTTTGAAATTTAGGACATGGAGTAATTTGTGACTTGGAGTCGAGAGTTGCGAACTCCTGATCCGTGAAGTCCCGATAGATTCAGGACCGTCAGATTGTGGGAAGATCAAAGTTGTTGATTTTCTAGCAGGGGTTATTACAATTTTGGCTATTTGGCGAAGGGAGTTGTTGCATTGGAATTGTTGATACATGAAATTTCGAAGTGCTGAAACATTGTACCCAGACCGCAATTGAAGGTCACGTCAGGAAAGTTAAGGGAGGAGTCAAAGACCCGTTAGCCTTTCGAGATTTTGGGGATTGAAAGGGTCATAGGAATTCACATCAGGAATCGTGAAGTCATGAAACCCGAAACACCTTTTCAGGTGAAGGTTGCGATCGCATCAACTGGTCATGTGAGTAAGAGTTGGTGCTTAGTGCTTGCTCGCACTGGCGTAACTCCTAAGAAGGTCCTATGGAAACACTTGTGTGTTGGAGATGCTTGTAGGGAATCAAAGAGTCAATCAGACTCAAAGGGAGATTAAGAATGATCCTTATACTGGGAGATCATGCATAACTTGTTGAGGTAGGGGTGTTGCATCAATATGCACCATGTTCTTTTGGTATGAGTTCTAAGAAGAAGGAGTTGGTGGCTCCTCCCATTGTTTTTATTTATGCACAAATCTTATCATTTTGATGAAATCCTGCTTGATTGTGTGCCAACATTTTTTTTATAAATGAAGGGTGAAAACATCTATCCCCAAATATATATCCTCATTGAATTGATTTATTTCTTTTAGGATTTCTTCTTCTTCAATTTTTCGATTGAGATTAAGATTGTCTTCATCCAAAAATTTTCTTGGGATATGGCTGAGAAGAGAGTCAACGAATTCTTCCTATGATATTCTATTTCAGGTGTAGAGATTGAGAAAATGACAGGAATATTTTTGTTTGATTTGGTTGAATTCCTTTATGATTTATCCTTCTAGAGTTTTGATTTCAGAGATTTGATTTGACCAAAGTCTGGCTTTTGATTTCCTGTTGAAGAAGTAGGTATTATGATCCCCTACTTTCAACCATAGATCTAGATTTAAGTCTCTAGATGATTTCTTCTTTGTTTATCACTTGAATGTACTCTTTATGAATATTTTTCTTAGATGTTATGTGTCTTTGTTGGACTTATTTTGTCTCCATTTCTCCTTGAATATTTTATAGCTGAAATGTTTTTCTTTAACCTTGTTCTAGATTGGCCCAAGTTTTGAGGAGTCCTTTAACCAACTTCATCTTCTTCTCCCATATGTAGATTGGAGAACCTATGATCCACTGGTTCTAGACTTGTGAGATAGATGGGAGGAAATATGGTTGATCCATCCATAAGGGGTTGAGTCTAAATCGGATAGGGCCCCAATTTTTTTGTGGTTCAAATAGTAAAGAGATAAGTCAATGATCTTATCCTTCCCATAGGAGGATCAAAGAGAAATCTTTGTCTGGGTGGGCAAGGAAAGAGTTTCTTATTAAAAACTGATCAATCCTAGTCGCAATGTGACCTGGTCCTACTCTTCTATTGTTCCAAGTGTACAATCCTTTAGATGGGGGAACATCGAAGAGGTCCATAACTGAGATTAGATCATCCATTTTTTCCCTAAATTGATCTGTCATGATAGAACCCCCTCATTTTTCTTTTAATCCTCTTGTGGTGTTGAAGTCCCCGACAATAATCAATTTTTTTTGGGGGGGTTCATTGGCCAGATCTCGAAGGGATTTCCATCATTCAACTTTTTCTAGATAATTATTTGCATATAAAACTTTATGATTGAGTAGAGAATACTTGTTGCTTTCCTAGTTAGATATACCTTCATCTAGAACTGGGACTGCAACTGCTCCTCTAGCTTGAATTCTTCTTCATTCCAAATTGTACCTATTCCTCCCGAGGCTCCTATAGAACTAATTTCTTTTCCTCCCCCTTTTTCCAGATTCTTTTCATTTCTTGGAGGGTTTCCAGGTCCCTAATTTTTGTCTCCTCGAGTAGGAGGATTGAGGGATTTTATGTTTTTAGTAATTTTCAAACTTCTTCTTTTTTATCCCTGCTCCCTAGTCCTCTACAGTTCCAGGAGACAACTTTGATCATTTATTAGAGGGTTCCCAACCCCCCCC
>JZKD02S1592451.1:439129-461566 GCA_000966675.3 Picea glauca
TAGTCAATTTTCTTTTGTTTCTATGATATTTTCTTCCTGGTTTTTTTGTTGTAGCTAGTTGGGTGATCTCTAGATATGTGTCGATGTTAGAAGTGTCATGTCTTTCATATTCTAAAAAAACTAGGAGCTTTGGGAGATATTTGGAGGAGATTTTGTTGTGGTTTCACCACTTGTTATAAGGATTTCTTTTTCTTTTTCTTTTCTGATTTCCTCTTCTACTTATTCTTGTCTCTTTTTTCAATTTTCTTCCTAGCGGTCCTTGAGGTCTTCTGTGTTACCTTCTGTTGGTAGTCCAACATACCGATTGTGGCATGATTCTCCTTTATGAGGGGAGCTTGGGGGCCTTTCTCTGGAGCCTGAATATTTTTCTCTTGGTCCTTGTGGGGGGTTCGTGGAAGTTTTTCTAGTATTGTTTTTTATTTTTGGTTGTTTCCAATGATCTTGTTTCATATCTTACTCCTGGGTTTCCTTGGCTTGAGGGTAGTCTTTTGCAAAATTTCCATATTCGTGACATGTTTTACATTTGAAGGGAATTTTCTCGTAATCTACCTGTTGAATATAATACCAATTATCTAGATTCAATTGGATTTCTTTTGGGAGAAATGTTTCCAGATCCACCTCCACAAATATTCTATCACAATATTGAATTCCTTCTCATGGCTCATCACGATCGATATATTTCCCTAGTGATTTAACGATATTTCTTAGGGTTTCATCATTCTAACAATATAAAGAAAGGAACGACAATATCACCCAGACAGGGACTATTGAAGGGATATCATTTTTTGGGCTAAAGTCTGGAGTCCATTTATTGAGTTACATTCCTAGTGCACCCATGAAATATGGTCCACTTTGGAAAATCATATCCCTATCCTCTTTTTTTTCAAATAAGAAAGCAAAGAAATCCTTACCACAAAAGGTCGTAGACATCTGTCCCTGGAGCAGTTTGTGCCAATTCAGTTCTAGCCAGTGATCCATGTATTTGGGGGAGGGACACAATATTGTGAACTTCCCTATCAGTTAGTTGTCATCTAGTATAAGAGCTAGCAAGCGAGATGAATCAAGATGCACAACCACCTTTGGAATTTCTTCCGATTTTTTGGCGAATCAGGACAGAGCATCCTTGTGGACATTTGTGTAGGAAGAGATCAAGGCTTGGAAGGCCTGGCGATCTGAGAAAGAGGACCCAAGGGGTGGATCCCCCCCTTATAGGTGGCCATGACATCTTGCAAGAGAATGCAAGAAGATCCGCACGAAAACCCTAGTCTCACAAACCGTAGTCTCGGTTCATTACAAAACCCTAAGGTTCATGAGTCACATAATTAAGTTATTAATAAATGTTTTGTAATCCAATTTCATGTTTTTTTTCCCTTGAAAAATGAATTTTGGACATTATTTTTCAATCCATGGACGTACTTATATGAATTTGTATCTAAAACCATGTAATTAGGACACTAATGTGTAGTTATGGCTGAATAATATAGTTTTTTCCATAAACCATATAAAAATATCATAATGCATGGTTAATGGTCTAATTACATGGATTTTTTTCAAAACTAGGTAATCATGATGTAAATGCATCATTTGTACACCTAATTATGTGGTTTTGGGCCATAAATTGTGTAATTATAATTTATTATTTTATCTCTTTTTGGAAAACCAAGGTCCATATAAATGTCCAAACTTTTTTGGAGTAATCTAGAGCTAGCATTATCAATCAGTACTAAGGGGAAGGTCTCACCCAAAGTGCATTGCCAAGACTTGTGATAGAAAGAGTGGGTTGAAAGGAAAGATTAATCATTATTAACCATCTCTCAATTGTTTTATATATTCAATCCTTATTTAATCTATTGATTCACAACACATAGGTATATACTAAACATCAATACTAAGATAACATAGAAAACTATGATATAAGAACACACCAATAATCTATGTAAAGCATAACAACAACCATACTCAAAAAAAGGCATGTTATACTACTCGATCCCATAACCATCGACATATACAACATATTACCTATCACATATCAACGAACCAACAAGTTACTATTTGTGATCACTAACATTAACCCTATAAACCAAAACAAGAATAACATATAAAACAACACTTTTCCTTGGTCCTTGAAGGCGTTTTATAGAATTTTATCCCATGGGAAACTTCAACTATATCAAAATCCTAACTTAATTATCTTATACAGTTACATAATTAAAATCCATCATGCCTTAGTAGAATATAGTTGATAGAGGGCTTGGAATAGACGATTATTTCCTCTAATTCTAGTATGACACTAGGTTGACCAAGTCTCCTCTTCCAATCCACATGATTAAAATCCATCATGCCTTAGTAGAATATAGTTGATAGACTCCTTGGAATAGGGGATTATTTCCTCTAATTCTAGTATGCCACTAGGTTTACCAAGTCTCCTCTTCCGATCCACATGATGCAATAGTAGTTTTCCAAGTATTGTTCTTATGTTAATTTACTATGTTGTTCTACACAAAAAATGAAAGGGCCAAAAATACCGGACCACACATGTTTACTCATCTCGAGTCAAATATAATCATCTTCTTCCTAAGCTTATGTCCTTCCTTTTCAACGACTTGTTATGTTTTTCATTTTCTCCCTTCAAACAAAGGGGAAAACTTAGGTTCCAACATAATTTCCTATGTGTGAAACTGTTGAAACTATTCTATCTCCTTAGACCATTTTCCCAAAAGGATTCAGGGACACATAATAAAACCTTGAGTTTGTTGCACACCAAGTGGAAAAAGTGTTGCATATTCAACACAAATTTCAACTTTGTATTTACAAATGACTCGAGTTCTTGAAGATCTAAATACCAATTTTGTGCAACTAGTCAAAATTCTCTAAGTGAAATTTTATCAACTAGGGAAGAATTGTAAAATGCAACTAGCTCATAATTGGTCTTTGGGATCTCTGCTAGCTTAGTTGTGCATTCTAGAGGATTGGTCACAATACATTCTTATGATTTTATATGTTTGATTTTGTTTCACAACTCAACAATGCACTACTCTCACATCTCCAAGAGCCCCATCCAATCCTACAATATACTATAATTAGTTAAACTATCTATCGATGCCACATGTAACTCCTCTCATTCCTATTGACCCTAACTCAACAAGGGATCCACTTGGCTCATCAAAACTTACATTTGTTCGATGTAATTCCTATGTTAAATACTAAACTTATCATTAGTTTAACTACAAAAATAACTAAAACAATGATAATTAAAAAAACATACATAGTTTGAAACTTTGTTGCTCATCTTTAAGCTAACTATAGCACTGTAATAAAACTAATATAGGTAGGATTTTTTGTGATTCACATACCATTTGTTTATTATTAATTTGTTAAATATTCATCCCAATGAATAGTTAAATCAAACATTAGTTATAGATTCATCCAAATGGAGAGTGTAATCTAGATTGGGTTTATTGAGTGTTGTATTTTATGCAACCTAAACCGATGAGGGCATCGAGCGAGGCCCTCAATATTCATAGCCTAACCTGATGAGAACTCAAGTGAGGCCCATAATATTGTTAGAGGCAAATAGCCTAGGCACTTGAACCCATGACCTTGTTCTTGTAATTCACAACAACCAACCACTGGAGCTAACCCACTCAGCTATGTGTTTTCTTTTTACTACACTTATTACTAAGATTGATAAATTAAAATTATGATAGTTAAATCTAACAAAACAAATTTTTATCCAACTTTAAATAATTATAACATTTTTCATATCAAATCATGAAAAAAATTCTAAAAAAGTTTGATTAATTTTTTAAATCAATTATTTTGATTAAATTTTTTAATATATCATGAAAAAAAAAATATTTATTAAATTTAAAAAGGAGATAAAAATAATAATACTCCCTAAAATATCCATAATTTATTAAAGAACTTAACCTTTAAAAATATCATTTTTCAAGATGATAGTTGTATAATGATTCATAATTCATTAAAGAGATTGAATTTCTCAAATAATTTTTTTAAGATGATGTTTGTTAACATTTCATATATAGTATCCTATTATATTATTGTATTAACATTAAGAATTACTAAATTGTTTGTTGTTAAGGTCATACTAGTCGTTACTATTAATCTTAGAAAAGGAGATAGCTTGTAGATTCAATCTTATACTTAAAATTGATTCATAATTAAATAAAGAGATTGAATCTCTAAAACATTTTTTCAATATGATACATATAAATAATTGTTAACTTTTCATATACAACATTGAAAAACAAATGACTTTGGTTTTGTATTAACATTTTGAATTATTGAAATATGGGGATAATTAATAATGACTAAATATACTTGTTAAACTTCATAGTCAAATAATTACTAATTATATTTCTATTCTTTACTTAACTCTAATTAGTTTAGCATTTAAATTACTTTCACCACAAATTGATTTTTGAAGTTGGTGAAATTAATTTCTAAAGTATTAAGTAAGAGGAATAAAATTACAAAGTAGAAACCACAATTAAAAAAAAAAAATAAGAGTTGAATTCATATAAAAATACTAAAAATACTAGAGTTTGAAGATATAATAAAATGACACATCAAGAGCATAAATGTTGAAATAGAACATGTACATATCACTCTTCATTGTCATCACCTTGATTGTCTTACTCTCTTAGAATGATAACAATATTTTTCTCGAAAACATATTTTTATTTCAAATCATGTTTTAGTATGAATACAAAATATGTATCCAACACATCTAGGTAAAAAATACTTTGTTGTTGTATTTTGGGAAAACAAAAAGCTTCTTATTTTCATCCCATATATTTTTAGAGTTAATACATATTAGCACATCATCATTATCTTCCTCTACACAACATCTTGACAAACGTATCCCACCACTTGCACCTAAAAAAAACACATTGGAAAAATGAGAAATCCACTTGCATGATCACCCATCTCTTTCCACAGTAACCAACTTTCCATCTATTAGGTTTTGATGATGTTGCTAGCACAAATAGAATGGTTGAACTCAACCTTCACACCATAATAAAGTATGGAATTTCCATCATCAACATCCTTAGTGAAAAAAAAAAAGTATGTGTGCTCACATAGATGGGAACAGATGCACCTATGAAAATGTGAACACAGGGTGGTGCCATATATCTACTAAGACGAGAAATAAAAACATAATACATTATAATTCAAACATGCATTTTAAAATAAACAATTGACATAAATATATTATTAGAAATCTACTACATCCAATCCTTATGTTTAGTGTATCCTCTTCACCATGCAAGTAATGATATTGAACGCACCATATTTTTCTCTAATCAAATCAATCACCTAACTATTGGGACAAATCATTGGCATATTTTATTTTAAATGATCAGTATAAGGTATGTTTATATCATTCAACCATCTGGATTATCTCATTTCATTGTACTATTTCCTTCCCTTTTCTTAATATAGTGCAACCCATGGTTGCATTGCCTCTATGTTGTAAATAACATATTTATTTATTGATGACATTAATTTCATATAGTGCAACCCATGGTTGCATTGCCTCTATGTTGTAAATAACATATTTATTCATGACATGAATTTCATAATTCATTGATGCATTTTCAAAATAAAGAAATAGTATAGATCAAATAAATATAAATATCATAAAGTCAAAATATCATAAAGTCTAGTGTAAGTAGTAACTCTATAGAAAATTAAGAAACATAAGTGGCTTAATCTTTATTATATTCCTTTTTCTATTCGTTTGGAGTAGCTCCCCTTACTTTTTGTCCTCATCCCAATGGCCATATTAAGCCACTCCACCTAGTGTGTCATCAAATTATTTGATGTAATCACTAGTATAATAGAATGACTCTTATATGTACCCTCCACCATAGAACCCTCATTTTTTTTTGTTAAACAAAACCCTTCAAATTTTCCATGCATATCTTCAAGAATAAATTCTAATGAAATGAGACCACCCTGATTAATTCAACATCATTAACTAGGTGAATTAAAAGATGGACTTGTAAGTCTATGAAACTTGTGGGAAATTCCTTCTCAACCATACAAATGATATCAAATATTTCTAGTTGACACCATTGAATTCTATCCATGTGAATATCCTTTAATGTAATCCAACATAAAAATGTAGATAATTTTTATATGGCACATTGTAGGTATTAGGGGAAGTCATAGGTCACACAACCACACACAAGAAAGGGATAATGTCACTATAAAATAAATGTGTACAAAATAAATTATCATAATACTATGAGTGCATACCATATAACCTACATACACCATAAAAAAAAGAAACATGTAATCCCCATACATACTCTCAGAAGGTGCATATGGTCATGTGATTTCAACCTCGAAAAATGTATATAGTGAAGTAGAATCTTAGCATTGTCTTGTATAAAAAAGGTTCTTTCACACCCAATATAACATTATTCACCAAAGATAAATCATCTTTAATCAAAATCCATGGGACATCACCCACCTTTTCTTTACTTACTTTTTTTTTGGTAATGTTTATTTTTAGTATTCGAAGCAATAATATCTCTTCTAAAACTTATTGTGACACTTTTTTTCCGATGATATATGCATCTATAAATCATTTAAAGTAGATTTGAATATATGCATACGATCTTGTAAGTGGAAAAACTTAAGAATCTCCCAAATATGGAAAATATTAATATACATATTTCATTTGTATCCCACTGAGCATATTCTAAATGTAGGTATAAAAAATATTAGGGTCCTTTAAAATAGGTTACGTGTTTGAATTTCGAGGAAAAAAAGGCTCCGTGTTTGAATTTCAAGGAAAAAAAGGTTCTATGTTTGCTTTGAATATTTTTGCAATTCCCTTCTCCTTTTCTATTTCATATGCCCTAATCTAGTTTGTTGAGTGCCATTGTTTTAGATTTGTAGGTTCTCTTTCATTTATCATTGAATCAAATGTTTCTCTTGTATAAGGGTGTTTTTCTAAGAGAAATATACTTGAGAAGTCATACATTGGATTTTTTAGGTCATTGGACCAACTTTCCTTTATACAAGATCCACAACATTTACATTCATAATACCTTTTTGTTAAAAGACCTGCGAATTTATTGTATATAGAACATGTTAGCATCAAAGATGATATTTTCACCAAATTAAGTATGCCAAATAATGTAAAGGATATGTTAAACAATCAATCAACATGGTTACTAAAGAAAACTCTTAGTCCTAGATAATCATGCATGATGTATGCACATATACAATTCAAATTAAAAGGCCCCTCAACTAGGATGGTTCTTGATATATCATATACCTATATATTTTCCCATAATTACTTCAATTAATTGATTAATGGTTGGAGGAAAGAATTCATTCTCTTCACTTATCTTTCTATCAAGAACTATAAGATCCAACATAATATGTTCAGTCCTCACTGACAATCGTTGGGGAATGTTGAACTATTGATCACTTCCGATAACCGAGTAGAATAGTTAGTGTTTGGGGACAAAATGTGTTAACTCCATCCATATCTATGCTCAATAGAAGGCTTCATACTTCATCCTTGAATTTACAAGGCCATGTATCCTCTATATGCTTCATGGTTATTGAATTCATTGTGATCCACATAACTCTTGGATCACTTATGTGTGAAGTATGCCACTCTTGCAAAATGACGAACTATTTACAATGAAAGATCCTTTTATCTTTGTGATTATATGATGTTCCTCAATATATTACGAGGAGGACCATTTTTACTCTTTTATAAATTTATGATACCTATCATGCCCACATTTTTTACATATCACTTTGTCCACATATTCACCTATGTAAATAATATAATCATTTGGACAAATGTGATATAATGCATACTCAACACCCAATATTTTCAACAATTTATTTTCTTGTCCACAGTTGTAGGTGAGGACATTATGACTTGGAAATACCTTATCTTTGAATAACCTAAATTTAGCAAGCAATATAAATGTACATTGACATTAAGCAATAACAAAATCCATTTTTGTAGTTCATTATGTCATACAATTTGCTAAATGTAGAGACTTAACAATTACTTTCCTTGTAGTGCCAAGAGACATAAGTATGATATATCATACGTTTATTTCAATTTGTGTAGTCACATGGTTGTCCCTAGCTGGGTAGAGCTTGACCTATGTCCAACAAGAGGGATGGTGGAAGCATATTTCAAGATTTCGAAGAAGGTATCAGTGACATAAGCACCATCACTAAGTTGATCTTACTAGAATTCGTCTAACAAAATTCCCACCAAGGCATGGGAATCCCATAAGATATCATCCATGCCAAATTTTGTATCATTTTTTTCATCCCCAACATTTGAAGAATCGATGCTACTATAGATGCTCTAAATTGGTGACTCAAGATATAATGGGAATTGAATAGGTGGTTGATCCAAACATATGTCGTTTTCTTTCTCTCCAAGTTATGCTCATTTAACAACCTTGTCTCAATTTGACATCGTAGTGGGGTACAATGGTAAATGATAGACATGTCTCTTATCGTTTGAGTCTCGCTTATAAAAATATCGAACATTAAATAAATGATATTAATAAATGCAATTCATTTAACATGTTCGCACATTAGACCAAAAATTTATTAGAAGCATGGAAATTCTTTTCCAATACACATGAAACCAACATATTTAGAAAACAAATTTCTAATTATGAAATAAATTTACATTAATTTCATTAAAAGTACAAAAATACAATTACTCAATGACCTTTTGTTATGACCTAAGGGGATGTCTATATTAGTCCAAATACAATTCATCTTTGATGAGTGGTTGATGGCCTACAAAATTTATGTTTTGTTAATTATAACTCATCACTTGGAGACATACTACATATTGCATGAACAACAATAAATATTAATGCCTACCTTTTCATAAAGAAATATTTGGCATTAGGGTAATCCTCAAACACACAATTTATTCTAAATAATAAGAACTTGCAGTTACTTATGAGCCTTGCAATTTTTCCATGAGTGCAAGGATGACCATCAATATATAATAAGTTATTCATGTCAAATATTATGTAATATTAAATGTTCATGTACATACTATACATTAAACTTCTATGTTTGTATTTAACAATATTCAAGTAATCAAGACGACTAGATAGAAAAGAACAAAAAATGGCATAAGTTCCACTAAATATTTAGAATGAACGAACACACGTGAAAGAACAAAAAACACAATATTTGCAACATATATTTTAGACTTAGCAATCATGTAATTATTACCACAAAAGGAGAAATGTGTACTAACATTAGGCATAGGTAGGGAAGATGGTCAAGTTCCATACCAAGTGCAATTGTAATAGGTTTGATATTTAATTTTCATTTGGATAGGACAAGAGAATTCCATGCTACCCTCTAACAATTCAAGTGACCTAAATGATGTGTACTTGGACATTGTTTCTCTTGGCTTGTAGAAAATTTTGGATTTCCCTTCGGAGATGTTTTAGGAAATATCGGTATCATATGTTGGCTCACTAGAAATCTCAATTTACTCAATACAGGGACATTAATTGGTCAATTTAAAACAAAAAAATAATATTTTTTCCTTCAAACTTTTCAAAAAGGAACATATGTATGGAAGTGTTCTAGTGTGTCATTTATATATCACCTATTGAATCCTTGAAAATAGTGGGAGGTGACAAACCATCAAATTGAGATATTCAATCATTAACATGATGAAACAATGTGGCATAGAGAAGGTTCACCTTCAAAACTTTACATTTTGAATAACACGATACTATTAGGGTATCATAAAAGAGATTGACTCATGGTGAAGACTCACTATCCTAGGATGGCTACTAGAAGATGCAATGTTACAATTAGTAGAGTAAACTAGATCTCCATTTTCATATACCATCTTCCTAAACTGTATTTCTATAAAAATGAGCTTGCAACATTTTTGTATAGGTTGAAATGGTAGAATACTATGATCATCTAAACTCGGTCAAAAACTAGGATCTTACAATAGTTAAGGAAAAATTATTCAAATGCACATGTAAAGGTATACAATATTCAATTAGATAATCAAAATATAAATAAAATATGGACTTATTGCAAATATAAAGGGATAACTTGGTAGAATTGGAATGATATGGAATAATATGGAATAATATGGAATAAGGAATCTAAAGAATCAATCATTTGAGATTACCACTTTTTACACCCTACATTCAAGCCAAAATCACAATCAATATGTATCTGCATTCTTAAAAGAAAGTGCGGGAAGCATAAAACATTCTAACTTCAAACAAAATTTAGAAGGTTATTTTTAAGTAATCAGTGCACCTAGTTATAGTAGGGATGCAAATGTGCTTAAATTTATCATGTATTGAAAAAAAAATACTTAGGTTAAAACCTCAACAAACTATTATTTGTGGAGCTTTACACTTCCATTTTTTTCCCATTTCTATTACTCCAATGTGTCTAGTTTCTTATAGTGCACAAATGGGAATAACACTAAATGATACATTGCATGCCAAAATTTTTAAGAAGGAGAAGAAGAAGAGGACACTGCATTTTTCATCAATGCGCCGAAAAAGGAAACAAAAAAAAAAAACTAAAATTTTCTTTTTGTAAAAGTGATTTAAACAAAACTATACTCCATTGTTGTGAAAAAACTTGGAGAGGAGACTTGTGTAAGAGTTATTTAACAAGAAAGAGATTAGAGAATAACATAATTTATTCAAGGTGACTTTGGGATAATACAAATCTATAGTGGAGATATTCCAGGTATGTAACTACATTCTCTTCATTTAAATAAGTTATCCCTCCATTAATTCACAAATTATTGAAAAAATGATTTATTCATATTCATTTTTATAGGGGATTTCAAAAAAATGGAATGGTTTAAGACACACCTGTTGGAAGATTGGTTGTTTTCATTGATGTCAACCCTACTCATGGGTTTTGGACCGCAAGATTGATAAAGGTATTTGGACATGAAGGACAATGCACATGCATATACAACACCAATGAATGGATAGTATACATCATGTTGTTTCTAGTGGTATGTGGCACGTCACGTGGGTCCTCATGGTTGAGGAGAAATGAATTTTTGAAGATGAAAAAGTGAATTGAAGAAGGAAGTACATGTAGGCCCTGAAGATAATTAAAGAAAAGAATTACAAAATAAGAAAGCCTCGGGTCGGCCCTAATGTTAAAATGAAGTGACATAAATGGTATAAATAAAAATCATTATATATTCATTTGATACAAGTTCACGTTCAGAGGAAATAAGAAGAAAAGAAGGCCGGATTTCAAGAGAGGATGAAGTCTTTTGGTGTTGTGTTCTAAGGTATGTTATTTTTAGGTCATCTTACCATTTTTTCTATAACTTGTTTTCTAGAACGATTCAGATGGTGAAATCGCTATGGTATTGAGAAGACATATCAAGGTAACTCTGGTAAAAATTTCATCTCTTCATTCGCTATAATTATGGAGATACACTCTGTGGAAGATAGGGTTTGTGACGAGTCTTGAAGCTAGTCAATAAACATGTGTTCTGGGTAAAACAGTCATAACTTATTCATAAAGAATCCAAATGAAGTGGTACCACTTCCATTGGAAAGAGTACGGACTGTAGTTTCTTGTAGTTTCAGAATCGGATGTTAAATATTGAACGCGGGACATGCTGTACAAGTTGGGTCTTTTGAAAAGACCAGAATTGAATAAAGTCTACCATTCTTTCTATAACCTCTTTTTGGGGAGGATTGAAGGAGTGAAAATTAAGGTAGTTTCAAAGAATACATTGAGTAATATTATCTATAGGATCAGAGTACTCCAATAATTGAAGAATTGTAGAAATTGAAGAAGTCTCAAGAAGCATTATCAGGTTTTATGTGATGATTGGTTGATGGTGATGATTTAATGTAAATTTTTATTATCTCTCATATATTCTTGGGAGGAAGGTGTAATTTTTAAACCTACGAAGTAAAGAAATGCATATAGGTTCTTAAGCAATACAAAAATTAATCAATGGCTCATACACAGAGTGATGCAGGAGCATCCCTCACGACTAGCAAAACCAACGTGGAAGCAGAAAGTGAGCTGGAAGACGTCCAGTGCAAGTTTTTGAATTTTAAAATTCTCTCTTGAAGTTGATGCGCTGAATATAAATGAGATCATTTAATTTAAGCGCCTTGGAAAGAATGTAATCATACCTCTAGCCATACGCTCTCATCTGAAGTAGATGGAGGCATTTATAGTAGTAGTTGCAGGTAGATAGAATTGAATTCTCAGATTAGACAGCTTTAGAGTCCAGGAGGGAAACTGGATATAGACACCCTCATTTGTATCATTGCATTATTATTAGAGAGAAGAAAACAATAGGAAGGAGAAGAGTCTAGAGCATAGGACAATAGCAAATAACTGTAGAAGAACACCCATGTACAGATCTTGAATTAATAGAAGAAGTTGATTCAGATTCATGGTTGTTGTGTTATTTTCTTGTGTATGTGTGTTGAATGCTCTGCTTATGAATATTACTTCCTGTTATGCATTTTTATCATGCTGTGTGTATGGCTTCATGTGTTGAGATTGAAGTTTGAGATGAAGTGAGGTGAGTTACAATTGTTTCTCTCTGAAGCAAGGATTCTTGCAAGGAGTTCAGTTGGAGTCGTCCGCAAGGGGTGCGTTGACAGAAGGCTCAGAGAGTTAAAACTCTTGTTCTCAAACACTCAGAAGTGAAAGTGGGTTGTTGAAGACATGCAAGGAGTGCGCAGGCTAAGGAGAGTCTCAGTCGTAACACTGAGCGAAGTATTGAAGGATTGTTGCTGCTGGAGAGCATAGAGTCGAGTGACTTCAACACTTAGACGTGATTGAAGACTTACCGCAAGGAGTGCGTGCAAGGAGTTCTCGGAAGGGCTTGAGAAGTCGAGAATAAGCTCAGGAGGGATAGACCTTTGAGTCACTGAAAATTCAGCGCAGACTAGTGTGATTGAAGTTGGGGAGAAAGAAGCATCGCAGGTTGGCGAAGCGGCGGAAGAATCTCGCGGGAAAATACTCTTTTCCATTTCGTGGATTAACTAAGGAAGAAAGGACGGTTGAAATTCTCTGAGGAGGGTTCATGAAGTTCCGAAGATCATCAGATCTTGCATAGGTGCAAGGAGGTTACGGCAAGGAGATTTCGAAGAATCTGAAGTTCAGGAGAGGCAGGACCGTCGGTTCAGAATTACGGGAGCCGTTGGATCTACACGTGGTCTCGTGTCTCGGAGACTCGTGAGTTGAAGCCCCAAAGATGTGAAGCCAGAGTGGCGAGGTCGCGAGATGCGATAAGATCAGAGTCGTTCGTTGTGGAGGACACGTGTAAGGAGATCCTCATCTCGCAGACTCGGATGTTGGAGGATAGAAAGGGAAACCTTTGGTTTCGCGAGTGGCAAGGTGGAAAGACATTAGAAGCCGTTCATCTGAAGGGACAGGTGGTAGAGATCTGTGATCTCGCGAACTCGGGAGTTCGCAGGGTGAAAGTCCAAGAATTGGGCACTCAAAGTCGCGATGCGCAAGGACGCGAAGCGGCGAGAGGATCATAGCCGTCCAAAAAAGGAGGACAAGTGTTAGAGATCGAGAGATCTCGCGAACTTGGGAGTTCTTAGGATAAAGTCTGGAATATTGGGTATTCCAAGTCGTGAGGCATGAGGACGCGAGGTAGCGAAGTGGCAAGAAGATCGTAGCCATTCATCTGAGGAGGACAGGTGGCGAGAGATTGACGGATCTCGCGAACTCGGGAGCTCGCAGGTTGAGAGTTCAATATTTAGGTACTCCAAGTCACGAGGTCGCGAGGTGGAAAGAGAAGGATAATTGTTGGATCTAGAGCACAGGAGGACCGTTGGATCTACGCGAGGGATCGTGTCTCGGTACCTCGCAAGAAGAGATCCGAGAGTTTGGCCGTGGGGATCGTGAGGTCGCGAGGTAGTGATATCCCGACAGCTGGAGCTGTGTGGGCCATAGCGGAGCGCGAGTGGAATACACGTGGCACAAGGGATTCACAACTCACGAAGTGCGAGGAGTCAAGACTCGTTTTGACGCTGATTTGCGAAGTGCCGAGATTTTGGTGGACGTGTGGCAAAGCATAAGGTGGGACCGTGCATCTCGGGGACTCGCGAGATAGAAGGGTGAAAACTCGACGGTTCAACCGACGAGGTCTTGATATCGTGAGGTTGCGAGGTTGTGAGAGGCACTAACATTTAGCCTAGCTCATGATTTCATGTGGTGAAGGCGCGCTTAGAAAAAAGGAGCTATACCCGTATTGCCTGCTCGGGTATTGCAAGGTTTGAAAGGAAGAGGTAGAGGGTTCAAGTCCCGAACTCGAGAGACAGCGAGATTTAGTAGATCTCCCGGTGGTAAAGGGGAGAACTCGGAACAGATTGTTGTGGATGCAGATATCCTGTTAGGGAGATAGAAGAACCTTCGAGTTCTTCGGGCCGAGAAGAAGAAGGTCTTGTGAGAGCAGACGTGCCCTGGGTGTTTGAGGAGTTGTCTTGTGTCAAAGTGGTATCAGAGCCTATTAATTGTCTGTATAATTCAGGCAAAAGAGGCAAGAGGAGATAAGAGAGCACTCTGATACACACGGCAAAGTGGTATCAGAGCATAGAAAAGCTTCTTTGCTTTCTATAGCAGAGAACAGGGAAAATCCACCATGCCACCAAGAAGAAGAGGTAGACAATCACCCGATCTAGAGGAGGAAAGGGAATTGTCTAGAGGAAGGGAAATGTCCAGAGACAGAGGTAGACCAGCACAGAATCCAGACATAGAGAGAGAAGTGTGAAATCTTCGTGCCAAAATGGAGGACATGGAGACATCACAAAGGCGAAACGTTGATGTAGGAGATATCAGTGAATCCGAGGATGAAGGTGATGTTGGGCGTGGAGAAGAAGAAATTCTAGTGGAAGATGCAGCCAATGAGCGTTTAATTAAGGCTATCGCTTGGATGAGTTCGAAGAAAAAGATGGACATTCCAGCTTATGAAGGGAGTCTGGATGTGGAAGAGCTGCTAGACTGGATTAGAGCTCTTGACACTTACTTTGATTATGAAGACATCGAATATGATAAGAAGGTCATACATGTCGTCACAAGATTAAAAGGACATGTAGCCTTGTGGTGGGATGAACTACAAGTTGACAGGCATTGCCAAGGCAAGCAGAAGATAAAGAGCTGGGACAGGATGATAGCCAAGATGAAGGCGAAGTTTATTCCCAGGGACTATCAAATTTCTCTATTCAAGAGGATGCAGAACCTGAGACAAAAGATGATGACAGTGAAGGAGTATACGAAGGAGTTTTACAGGTTAAATATTAGGGCAGGTCATCGTGAAAGTAATGACGAAAAGGTGGCAAGGTATATGAATGGCCTGAGGTACGAAATTCAGGATGAACTAAATTTGGCAACCATATGAACTGTGGAGGATGCTTACCAATTGGCTCTGAAAGCTAAGGAGAAGTTGAGTCGTAAACAAAGTCAGAGAGGTTGGGGCAGAAGTCAGCCCAGAGGCAAAGCAGTTGCCCAAGATAAATACCAGAAACCCAAGGAGGAGTGGAAGAAACCTCAGGAAAAGGTTGAAAGTGGTGGAACCTCACAGAGAAGACTATATGCTGAGCAAAGAGAACAACATACTGAGCAAAGAGGAGGATATGCTGATAATAATAGGTTTCCTCGTACCAGAGGTAGAGGAAGAGGAAGAGGTGGAGTAATCACATGCTTCACGTGTGGAAAGAATGGGTACGAGTCGTTTGAGTGTCTAGAGAAAAAGAAGGAAACTGGAGAAACTCACATCGCCGAGGCACAGAGGCGAGATGCTGAGACAGAGTACGTTGAAGGTGGAAGATCGCTAGTGATGCGAAAAGCTCTTTTGACCCCAGAGAAAGAGATGGAGAATCTAGTGCAGAGGAACAATCTTTTTAGGACTGCTTGCAAGACCAAGGATAGAGTGCGCAAGGTCATTGTGGACAGTGGAAGCACCAATAATCTCGTTTCAACCGAGATGGTAGAAAAGCTGGAGCTAGAGACAACTGATCATCCAAGCCCATATAGAGTTTCATGGCTACAGAAGGGACATCAGGTAAATGTCACTAAACAGTGCTTAGTTGACATCAAGATAGGAGGGTATAATGATAAACATTTATGTGATGTTATTCCTATGGATGTCTGTCATTTATTGTTGGGTAGACCATGGAAATATGATAGAAATGTAATTCATGATGGGAGGATGAATACATATACCCTGAAGAAGAATGGGAGGACTCACATGTTGTGTCCGATTGAAGATAAAGAGGTGAAGCCGGAAGTAAGCAACAGAGTACTTCTCATGAGTGGGAAGGAACTTCTTACAGAAGTTAAGAATAAGGAGGATCCACAATTCTTTGTGGTCAGAAAACCGAAAATTGTTCTGACTAGCACAAGAGTGGATGATTTGCCAGAAGAAGTTCAGGAACTGCTGGAAGAGTTCACTGATATTGTGGTGGACGAATTACCTCGTTCATTACCACCGATAAGGAGCGTGAGTCATCATATTGATCTCATACCAGGAGCTAGGTTGCCAAACGAAGCCGCGTATAGATTGACACCACAGGAGAATGAGGAGGTCAAGAAGCAGGTCCAGGAGTTGTTGGACAAAGGTTTGGTTAGGGAAAGCTTGAGTCCGTGTGTTGTTCCAACAGTACTCAATCCGAAGAAAGACGGAGGCTGGAGGATGTGCACTGATTCAAGGGCGATAAACAAGATAACTATCAGGTATAGATTCCCATTGCCAAGGATCGATGATCTGATGGACTGCTTAAGTGGAGCAATTTTTTTTTCAAAGATAGATTTGAAGAGTGGATATCATCAGATTCGTATGAGAGAAGGTCATGAATGGAAAACAACATTCAAGACAAACGAAGGTTTGTATGAATGGCTTGTCATGCCATTTGGATTGAAAAATGCACCAAGTACCTTTATGAGGTTGATGAATGAAGTCCTGAAGGATTACATCGGGAAATTTGTCATCGTGTATCTAGATGACATATTGGTTTTCAACAAGACAAAGGCTAAACATTTGAAGCATTTTTCTATTGTGATGAAGAGATTACAGCAGTAGAAGTTGTTGATAAACATGAAGAAATCCTCATTTATGAAGACATAACTCATTTATTTGGGGTTTGTCATATCTGCAAACAAATTAAGGATGGATCCAGATAAGGTGGAGGTAATCAAGAATTGGCCATCACCGAGGAACGTATTTGAAGTGAGAAGTTTTCATGGACTGGATAGTTTCTACCGGAAATTCATTAGGAATTTCAGTGGAATTAGTGTAGCAATGATGGACACAGTGAAGAAAAGACATAAATCTTTTCACTCGACAGAAGAGGCGGAGAAGAGTTTCAATTTATTGAAACGAAATATTACAGAGCAACCAATTTTGGTGTTGCGATATTTTCAGAAGACATTCCAGGTGAAATGTGATGCAAGCGGGTTTGCCATAGGAGTGGTCTTGAGTCAGGAAGACAGACCAATTGCATATTTCAGTGAGAAGCTGAATGAGGCAAAATAAAAGTACTCCACATATGATAAAGAACTCTATGCCATCATACAGGCATTGAAGAAATGGAGGCACTATTTGATTCCAAAGGAATTTGTTTTATATAGTGATAACCATGCATTACAATTTGTGACTCAACGGGAAAAATTGAGTCAGAGGCATGTTAAATGGGTAGAATACATGCAAAATTTTACTTTTGTGATAAAACATATTTCTGGTACTGCTAACAAAGTTGTTGATGCTTTGAGCAGGAAGTGTTTGTTGTTGCAGGAGTTCAAAGTCAGGACGTTAGGCTTTGATGATCTTAAAGACATGTATGCAGATGATCCAGATTTTAAGGAAGCTTATGAAGCAGCTGAGAATCCAGTTCTCCGAGACAGAAGCCAGTGGATAGAGTATGTGATCCAGGATGGATTGTTGTTCAAAGGCAATCAACTGTGTATTCCAAATTGCTCCATGAGGGAGAACTTGTTGAAGGAGAAGCACAGTGGAGGATTGGCTGGACATTTTGGCCATGATAAGACATTTACAAAGCTGAGTGAAGCATAATTTTGGCCAGGGATGAGGTCAGAAGTCAAGAAGTTTGTGGATAGGTGCAGGATTTGCCAACATTCAAAAGGAAGAAAGCAGAATGTAGGGTTTTATCATCCATTACCCATACCTGAGAGGCCGTGGGACGAAATTAGCATGGATTTTATATTGGGATTGCCGAGGACACAAAGAGGACATGATTTGATCTTTGTGGTGGTTGAAAGGTTTTCTAAGATGGCACACTTCATCCCATGCCAGAAAACCAGCGATGCGACTCACATCGCAAATTTATTTTTCAAGAAGATTGTAAGACTTCATGGATTGCCGAAAAGCATAGTTTCGGACAGGGACACAAAATTCATAGGGAATTTTTGGAGAACGTTATGGAAGAAGCTGGGGACTAATTTGATGTTTAGTTCTGCTTATCACCCTCAGACGGATGGACAGACAGAGGTGGTCAACAGAAGTCTAGGAGACTTGCTGAGAAGCTTGGTGACAGAACACCATAGCAGTTGGGATAGCATATTACCACAAGCATAGTTTTCTTACAATGATTCATTGAACAGAAGCATAGGGAAAAGTCCATTCCAGATTGTATATGGAATGTAGCCAAGAGGAGTTTCTGAATTGAGGGATTCAGAACAAACTGATACTAGCAGTGCTAGTGCAGGAGAATTCACTAAAGCGATGAAGGAACTTCACAGTAGGGTGAAAGAGCGACTATTGAAGTCAAATCAGGAGTACAAGCGCAGAGTAGATCAGCATCGGAGACAACTTCAGTTTGAAGTTGGTGATCTAGTTCTGGCACATTTGAGGAAGGAAAGGTTCCCAAGAGGAACATATAACAAGTTGAAGATGAAGAAAATTGGGCCATGCAAGGTCTTGAAGAAAATGGGACAGAATGCTTATGAAATCGAGTTACCAGATGGGATCAGAATTTCTCCGACATTTAATGTTTCAGATTTATATCCATACAGAGCTGATGAAGCAGGAGCAGAAGGTGATGATCAACCAGAGATCCAGTGGAAAAAGAATATGCCAGTTGCAGAAAAAAAACAGATGGAACAGATACTGAACAAAAGAGTGGGTAAGAAAAACAGAAGGAAGGAATATCTTGAATATTTGGTCAAGTGGAAGGGTCATCCAGTTGAAGATGCCAGCTGGGAGACTGAAGCAGAAATTCTGAAGCATGGACATACCGTGCAGGAGCTCATGGACAGGAGCCCATGCAAATTTTCAAGCGAGGGAGTATGATGCAGGAGCATCCCTCACGACTAGCAAAACCAACGTGGAAGCAGAAAGTGAGATGGAAGACGTCTAGTGCAAGTTTTTCAATTTTAAAATTCTCTCTTGAAGTTGATGCACTAAATATAAATGAGATCATTTAATTTAAGCACCTTGGAAAGAATGTAATCAGACCTCAAGCCATACGCTCTCGTCTGAAGTAGATGGAGGCATTTATAGTAGTAGTTGCAGGTAGATAGAGTTGAATTCTTAGATTAGACAGCTTTAGAGTCCAGGAGGGAAACCGGATATAGACACCGTCATTTGTATCATTGCATTATTATTAGAGAGAAGAAAACAATAGGAAGGAGAAGAGTCTAGAGAATAGGAGAATAGCAGAGAACTGTAGAAGAACACCCATGTACAGATCTTGAATTAATAGAAGAAGTTGATTCAGATTCATGGATCTTGTGTTATTTTCTGTGTATGTGTGTTGAATGCTCTGCTTATGAATATTACTTCCTGTTATGCATTTTTATCATGCTGTGTGTATGGCTTCATGTGTTGAGATTGAAGTCTGAGAGGAAGTCAGGTGAGTTACAATTGTTTCTCTCTGAAGCAAGGATTCCTGCAAGGAGTGCAGTTAGAGTCGTCCGCAAGGGGTGCGTTGACAGAAGGCTCAGAGATTTAAAAATCTTGTTCTCAAACACTCAGAAGTGAAAGTGGGTTGTTGAAGCCGTGCAAGGAGTGCGCAGGCTAAGGAGAGTCTCAGTCATAAAACTGAGCGAAGTATTGAAGGACTGCTGCTGCTGGAGAGCACAGAGTCGAGTGACTTCAACACTTAGACGTGATTGAAGACTTACCGCAAGGAGTGCGTGCAAGAAGTTCTCGGAAGGGCTTGAGAAGTCGAGAACAAGCTTAGGAGGGATAGATCTCTGAGTCGCTGAAAATTCAGCGCAGACTAGTGTGATTGAAGTTGGGGAGAAAGAAGCGTCGCAGGTTGGCGAAGCAGCGGAAGAATCTCGCGGGAAAATACTCTTTTCCATTTCATGGATTAACCAAGGAAGAATGGACGGTTGAAATTCTCTGAGGAGAGCTCACGAAGTTTCGAAGATCGTCAAATCTTGCAGAGGTGCAAGGAGGTTACGACAAGGAGATTTCGAAGAATCTGAAGTTCAGGAGAGGCAGGACCGTCGGTTCAGAATCACGGGAGCCGTCGGATCTACACGTGGTCTCGTGTCTCAGGGACTCATGAGTTGAAACCCCAAAGCTGTGAAGCCAGAGTGGCGAGGTCGCGAGACGTGATAAGATCAGAGCTGTTCATTGTGGAGGACACGTGTAAGGAGATCCTCATCTCGCAGACTCGGACGTTGGAGGATAGAAAGGGAAACCTTTGGTTTCATGAGTGGCGAGGTGGCGAGACATTAGAAGCCATTCATCTGAAGGGACAGGTGGAAGAGATTTGTGATCTCACGAACTCGGGAGTTCGCAGGGTGAAAGTCTATGAATTGGGCATTCAAAGTTGCGAGGCACGAGGACGCGAAGCGGCGAGAGGATCGTATCCATCCAAAAAAGGAGGACAGGTGTCAGAGATTGAGAGATCTCGCGAAATCGAGAGTTCGCAGGATAAAGGCCCGAATATTGGGTATTCCAAGTCGCGAGGCGCGAGGACGCGAGGTAGCGAAGTGGCGAGAAGATCGTAGCCATTCATCTGAGGTGGACAAGTGGCGAGAGATCAACGGATCTTGCGAACTCAGGAGCTCACAGGTTGAGAGTTCAATATTTAGGTACTCCAAGTCAAGAGGTCGTGAGGTGGTGAGAGAAGGATAACCGTTGGATCCGGAGCATAGGAGGACCGTTGGATCTGCGCAAGGGATCGTGTCTCGGGACCTCGCAAGAAGATATCTGAGACTTTGGCCACGGGGATCGTGAGGTCGCGAGGTAGCGATATCTCGACAGCTGGAGCCGTGTGGGCCATAGCGGAGCGCGAGTGGAGTACACGTGGCACAAGGGATTCGCAAGTCGCAAAGTGCGAGGAGTCGAGACTCGTGTGGACGTTGATTTGTGAAGTGTCGAGGAGCCAAGATTTTGGTGGACGCGTGGCAGAGCATAAGGTGGGACTGCGCATCTCGAGGACTCACGAGCTAGGAGGGTTAAAACTCGACGGTTCAACCGGTGAGGTCGGAGATCGCGAGGTTGCTAGAGGCGCTAACATTTAGCCTAACCCATGATTTCATGTGGTGAAGGCGCACTTAGAAAAAAGGAGCTATACCCGTATCGCCTTCTCGGGTATCACAAGGTTTGAAAGGAAGAGTTAGAGGGTTCAAGTCCCAAACTCGCGAGACAACGAGATTTAACAGATCTCTCAGTGGTAAAGGGGAGACCTCGAAACAGATTTTTGTGGGTGCAGATCTCCCGATAGGGAGATAGAAGAACCTTCGAGTTCTTCGGGCCGAGAAGAAGAAGGTCCTGTGAGAGTGGACGTGCCCTGGGTGTTTGAGGAGTCGTCTTGCTTCACAAAGTACACAGAGATTTTATACCGGAAACCCTCAACCGGGAAAACCTTTCTTATTTTCATTATATCGAATTTCACCATTCACCATACAATATATACAATGTTTTTAGGTATTCCGTAGATACCAAAAACCTAATCCCTTAATCCAGGATTAATTTACAAATCCGTTAAAAATAGCAAAATCCTCTAAAAATAGAAAAAAACCGCCCAAAAAACAATTCGGGGCGTTGCCCCGGGCTACCGTCCGGTGCCTAACGTTGTGCGTAACCAGGGTGGAGGCATACCTTCCCCCCCTCTGGGACCCCCCTAGGAAAGTGCCCGGTGCACACGACAAAGCTCTAGGTGAAGGGATCATCAGACGTAGTTGTCATATCTGACGCACCCACACACACACACACATGCAAAGAATATAACACATACCCAACGTTCTCCCACTTGTTGTTTTCTTTGCATCCAGGGGTCTAGGGGATTATATAGTCAACAATCCATGGCAGCAATGCCCATTGTTACTCTACACCAGGAGAACTTTTCTATGCTCATAGACTTTGTCAATGAATCTGCAACATTCTTCAAAGTGTCAACCTTTTCCAGCAACACCTTCTTT
>JZKD02S1592451.1:475654-492370 GCA_000966675.3 Picea glauca
GGAGACTAGGAGGTATAATTACAACTAATGGCCTAAAGCCAACATAAATAAAATAACATTACTAATATAATATGCCCCAATTAAGGGGTAATGAGCCAATATTAAGGCTTAACACTTTGACACTTAGAAATTCTTCTAAGTTGGGAGGAAGCGTAAGCTCATGAGGAGGAGTGAAAGTGGTTGTTGGATCACCAATCCCGAATACCTAATGTCTGTTAGATCAGATTCCAGTGACCACAGGAAGTGAAGAGGAGAAGTACAGATCTGATCCGTTGGATATAAGTGTCGAGAACCAACAACCATCGGATCCAGTATAGCTGCAAAGAGGATAATGGCCAAGAGCCATCCTCCAACTCCCCGAAATGTGAAGTAGAAATGAGATTTGAGTCATTGGATCTAGAGGAAACGTGGCGAGAGATCAACATTTTGCTAACTCGTGAACTGGAAAAGTCAAAAGTGAGAGTTGTAGGAACTCACGATGTCCGAGTTCGCGAGTTGATCTAGATCATTAGATCATGGGGAGTTGTGATTCGTTGATCTGATGCTTGCAAATATCAAAAAGGCAGGAGGTAAATACCCGAGGAGATGGGAGCCACAACAATCCTAGCCGTTCATCTGGGATGGACACGTGGCAGCCGATAAAGTAGTTTTGGAAAATCGAAAATCGGAAGAAGGTAGATGATTAGTCCTCCAACTTCACGAAATGCGAAGTGCCAATATGATATGAGTCGTCGGATCATCAAGGATCGTGGGCCGTTGATCAATATTTAGGGTTGGCTCACGTTCAAACACCCGACACGCGAAATCTTGATAATATTTGGACCGTTGGATCACAGAGGGTTGTAGGTCATCAATCTGACATAGAGCGCTGAATCGGGAATCGAGAGTTGGAAGAGTCAGGTTTGTCTCATGTTCAAACACCCGACACGTGAAGTCCTGATAAGATCTGGACTGTTGGATCACATAGGGTTTTGGGTCGTTTATCTGACATGGAGCGTTGAATAGGGAAATGGGAGTTGGAAGACTCAGGGTTGGATCACATTCAAACACCTGAGACGTGAAGTCCCGATAATATATTGAATGTTGGATCACAGAGGGTTGTGGGTCGTCGATATGAAACAAAGTGATTAATCAAGAATCAGGAGCTAGAAGAGTTAGGGTTGTCTCATGTTCAAACACCTGACACACGAAGTTCCGATAAGATCTGGACCGTTGGATCACAGAGGGTTGTGGGTCATTGATCTGACACAGAGCACTGAATAGAGAATCAGGAGTTGGAAGAGTTAGGTTTGTATCACGTTCAAACACTCGACACCTAAGGTTGTGATTTGATATCAATGATTGATCAAAGGGAGAGCGTGGACTATGGATCAGGCATGACGAAGTTCACAAGTTCACGAAACACAAAGCACCCTTTTGCTTGGGTCACAACCAAGGTCACATCAGTGAAAAGTTAAGGGAGGAGCTAGCATGTCACTAAGATCCACTTCGGAGATCATTGAGATCATGAATCACCCATTTGATTAGCATGTGGTAAAAGCTCGTGGTCATGTGAAAGGAAGGATCTTAGCCAGAAAAGCGAGCACCCACCATGTAGTTTTATGAGAAAGGGAAAAAGCGCCAAAGGCATGAGCGCACAGACGTTCTCTGGGTAACTTCCAGAAACCACTGATTTTTTCTGCCAGAGAATTTGAAGAGGCTTCAGGGTGATCACCAGAGAAGCTGAAGAGACTCGAGGTAACTATCTGTGGAATGAAGAGACAATCGACAGATTGAAAAGTGTCGAAGACTGTTACGGTCAATGATGCCAAAAGAATCTTAGGTTGAACGACCATTCATGGTGAATAGATTGAGAATAACCACCAGAGAATATGAAGAGTTACCAGGATGATATCGCAGAGGACTCGGCATGTGAATAACATGCAGATCACAGAAGAGAGGCAGAGCTCTATGACAGTTTCTACATGCGGGAAGAAGGTGGTTGTGTAGAGGACCAAAAGAGTATATAAGAGGTGCAACACATAGAATAAGAGGGAAACCGAGTATGAAATGTAGCAGAAAATATGAACAAAGAGTCTGGTATGCGTGGAGGAGAACAATGATGCAGGTAAAGAAGAGAAGTGTAGTATAACAGTGATGAGACTAGTAAGCTATTGATAAATATTGTATCACTGTAATAGATTCAAGAAAGAAAATATTTATATTTCAGGGTGGTAGGGTGGTTCTAGGGAGGACTGTTGTCCTCAGAGTTTCAAGTGGGTGCTTGAACACCTGGAGTTGTAGCTTCCATCTGGTTGCATCCAGAAAAACTAGGGAGGAAGGGTGGTGCAATGGAGAACTATTGTTCTTTGTTATGCATGTTGGTGCATGTGTATCTGGAAGTTGGTGCTTCCATCCAATTGGAGCTGGAACACTCAGGGAGTTTGTGCTTCCTTCTAGTGGGTGCTAGAGAAACCAAAGAGTTGGTGCTCTCAGCAAGTTGCAACTTATAAAATAAAGGTGGTAGCCTGACAATGAGTTGGTGCTCATAAGAACGATAATGTACAGAAAATAAATACTACTTATCATATCAAGAAGAAGAGGTTTTCTCCCTATATGATATTCCTCAGGAATATCTGTCTCTGTGTGCTTCATGTCTGTGATTGATGTAGAATACTATGTTGCTTACTGCCATGCATTATTGTGATCATCATTGAGTGTTCTGTAATGAGTTGAAAATGGCTATAATTGTTTAAACACAGTAACAATTGATTCACACCCCCCCCCTCTAAGTTTTACAACATTTGGGCACATAGTTGTTTACTTTTTCCCAAGGTTATCACCTAGAGATTAAACATGACTACCCATGAAGGAACTTCAACCAATAAGGCCCCCCTATTCAATGGAACAAACTTTGCCTTCTGAAAAGTTAGGATGAGAACCTACATAATGGATTTAGTTGTATATGTATGGGATGTGGTAGAGACTGATTATGTAAAGCTAGTTGTACTAGATAATAAGAATGACAAGATAAAATTTATCTTTAACGCTAAGGCTATGAATGTTATTCTGAGTGGGCTTGGAGAAGAAAAATTTGTAAAAGTTATGCACTTAGAATCTGCCAAAGAAATGTGGGGCAAACGTTTTAGCAGTTATGAAGGTAATGAGAAGGTAAAGGATGCCAAGCTTCAAACCTATAGATTACAGTTTGAACAAATAAAGATGAAAGATGATGAAACTATTGGGAATTACTTTCTGAGAGTTGAAGAACTAGTAAATGCAATGAAAGGACTTGGTGAAAAAATCGAGGAAGTCTCTTTAGTTCATAAAATTTTGAGATCTCTGCTAGATAGGTTCAACCCAAAGGTCTCTGCTATAAAAGAACTTAATGATATAAAATCTCTTCCTTTTGATCAAATTCTAGGAACATTAACTGCATATGAAATGAGGATAGGTAAAGATAAACCCGCCTCTAGAGAAGCATAATTTAAATCATATAAGAATGAGGATTTCGAGCCTGATGAAATTGAAGAAAAATTTGTGAGAAGATTAAAGAAAGGAGAAGGAAATTACCAAGGCAAGTTTCCCTTCAAATGTTTTAACTGTGGAAATATAGGTCACTTTGCATCTAAATGTCCACACAAGAAGAAGGACTAGAATTTTGAAAGTGAAGAGAAGTATAAATCCAAGAGATTTGGTAAAACAAAATGTTTATGTGTAAACAATGATGACTCTTCAGGAGACACAAATAGTGATTCTGATTGTGAAGATAAGGTTAATGAATTTATGCTTATGGAAAAAGAGGACTATAATAATGAAAGCACATGAATTGATGCTAATTAAGAAGAAGTTGTGATTGACTTGGAAGGAGAACTAATCAATGCCCTAAAATAAATTGACAGACTCAGATTTAAGAAGAAAAAGCAAAAAAAGTTGTTGCTATAGTTTGAGAAAGACAGAAAAAAAACATGTTGAAGACTTTTCCCTGCTAAAAGTAGAATTAGAAGAGGCAAAGAAAATAGAGGACATTCCAAAACAATAGTTATCAAAGAAGAAAGTAAGATGTGAAGCCTTGTAAGAAGAGGTAGTAAAAACCAAAAAAGAGATGGAGAAGTTTAAAGCATTGTATCTCCAAAATCTTCCAAGCATTAAAGCCTTAGAAGGATTAGCCATCATTCTGAATCGGCAAAGAAGTCCAAATTTGAAAACTGGTTTGGGTTATGAAGAAGGATCAAGTAGTGGTCAACCAAGAAACAAAGAATCCATCAAATTTGTCAAAACTACATTCATTGACAACAACAAATATGAAGAAACAAAGGAAGATAATCAACCGCCAAGGAATAGTGAAAGAAAAAGTACCAGAACTGAATTTGTAGAACAAAGAAATAATACACCCTCTTCTCAAAGAAATCATCAGCATGGAAGAAATCGACCTGCTCAAAGAAGACAACCATTTTCCAGGTACAAAGGATTTTTCTATGGATATTGTTTTTTCTATTCTAACTTTGGTCACAAAGATGTAAAATGTTCTTTAAGATTTAAATATGAGCAATCAAAACACTCAAGGAATAGATATCTACTGCAACAGAGAATGAGACAGCCAAGTAACAAACAACCACACACTGCAAATCATGTGATGGTTGGGAAAATGATGCAAGTTAATCATAACAATTGTTATGATCCTTTATTCAATGAACCAGAATGTCACACCTACCATAATTATGGACATAAAGCTACAGACTGTCTCTTAAGGATATATGAGCCAAATTTGAATCCCTCTGCTGAAAAATGTCAAGGTTTGGAAGAAGAAAGAAAATGAAAAGTGTGGATTAGTGTTGTTAACTCAAAGACAAAAGAACCCCTGGTATATTGACAATGGATGATCCAAACATATGACAAGAGACAAAGGTAAGTTTTTGTCTCTAAGTGAAAGAAGATCAGGAAATGTAACCACTGGAAATGATGCTCCAAGTAAAATCAAGGGTAAAGGGATGGTGAGTTTAAGTAATGGAAAAGGAAAATCCCAGGATGTTTTTATTGTAGATGGGCTGAAACATAATTTTCTCAGTGTAAGTCAAATGTGTGACAGAGGATGTGAAGTTGTGTTCACTTCCAAGGATTGCAAGATAAAGTCTATAAACTTAGGACAAGTGGTGGCTAAAGGCATAAGGACAAATAATAATGTATATGTGTTGAAAGAAGATAGAGAAGAGTCTCATCTAAGAAAACATGATGAAATCTGGTTATGGCATAGGATACTTGGACATCTAAACTTTGATCACTTAATCAAGCTCAAAAACCTTGAGGCAGTAGAAGATCTTCCAAGAATATCAAAGCCACAAGATTCTTTGTGTAAACCCTGCCAAGTAGGAAAACTAACCAAGACACAATTTAAATCCAAGAGCTCTACCTCAACAGAGAAACCATTCCAATTAGTTCATATGGATTTATGTGGACCATCAAGACAAGAAGGAACAGGGAAGGAAAACTACTTCATGTTGATCATTGATGATTACTCCAGACTCAATTGGGTTGCTTTTCTCAAAGAAAAATCTGAAGCATTTGAGAAATTTAAAATATTTGAGGCTTTAACTGAGAATGAAACAAGCAACAGATTAAAGGTTGTAAGATCTGATAGAGGAGGAGAATTTATGTCAAGTGATTTCAAGGAATTATGTGATAAACATGGGATCAAGAGAGAATACACCATCCCAGGAACTCCATAACAAAATGGAGTAGTTGAGAGGTAAAACAGAAAAGTTCAGCAAATGGCCAGGTCAATGATGAATGAGAAGAACATTAGTCAAACCTATTGGGTAGAAGAAATAGACACAACATTCCATGTTCTTAACAAATCTCACCTCAAACAACATAGTGAAAAGACACCTTGTGAATTGTGGTATGGAAGACCTATTGTTACACAATATTTTGGTCACCTTGATGATGAATTTACAAGCATGTAATCAAGCTCTCAAAATCATCTTTTGCCTGAGAAAAGTGACTACTTTCCTTCTTTGCAAGACTACTTTTTATAAGGATGTTGCAGGCTACCCATAGTGTACAGTGTGGAAATCAAATATTTCCATAGGATGCTCTATAGTTGGCCTGTGGGATTTTCACATGCTTCTATATAGGCAAGGTGCGGTGGCACTTGAAAGACAAAAGAGGAAAGAGGTTCAAGAAGTTTCTAGAAGGGGAATCTTCTGGAATGTGAGGTGGCATTTGTATGGTTACAATCCTACTGACTTCTCTGATCTGGTGGGATCATCCTCATCCCTTTAACCACTTCATCTTCTCCTATATAATAATGGGCTTCTCATGGAAAAGGTTAAGCACAGTTAAGCAAAGTTGAGCAAAGGATTGCTAGAAAGATAGGCTGGAGATTGTGTGAAGAATACTATTTCAGTTGAAGCATGAGGTCTTCATTCACCCATCAAGCTTTTGAATATCACCTTCATGCAAACTCCGAAACGAATATATGTGTGTGTTGGAATGAAGGACCACTAAAAGGGAGTTTGCGACATCAAGGAATTCCGGTTGTATCTTCCACTTTTATTCAATATAATACACTAGCATGTTTCTTTCCCATAAAATTATTCTCATTTTATAACATGAATCCTTGATCACATGTCTAAGTTTTCATTGAATCTATCATAGTTGCTTTCACTTTGGTTGGTTTGTGCATTGAAGATCTAGTTTCACAAGAGCACTTGAGTGAAGTGGGAACAACAAAGATATAGGGAAGTGATCTCAAAGGTAATTCATCAATTCCTTCTTTGACACTTAGATCAATGATTATAACTTAGGGGAAGCATCATGCCCTGTCCTATTTTGTTCTAGATCTAGGTGGATCTAGGGAGATTATTTTATGTCCGCATTTACCGATTTATCCTATAAAAAAATTGTCTACTCCATTGGGGATATGACTTGATTGTGGTTTTTGTTGGCCATTTGTTTTTTCCTACTCTTTCTTATCTGAATTCAGTCTCTGAGTCTATGGGAGATCCATTCAGAATCTCTGAGTTTGAAAGTTCACAGATATTTTTTACCTTTTTCTCAATTTCCTTGATTTTCAGACGTGTCCGCACTGCACACTATACCTATCCTACGGAAACCTTTGATTTCTGCACCCTATCTATTTTCTTCAGTGTGTACTTTCCACACCTTGTCTGTTTCTGGCCTTCAAAAACTCTAAATTTCTGCACTGTAATGTGCTACTAGCCTATGACAACATATATGAAATTTTTTAAGTGGGGTTTTGGCCTCTGTTGATGCCCAGTTTTTGCTTTAGTCGGCTAGGGGGGACTTTTAGCCAGTTTTTGACTGTTTTCTTATTCTTAACACTTTGTTGATTGGTTTTCGGAGATTGAACACCTCTCTTAGTCATTTTCCAGTTTTCATCTTTTATTTTTAAACAACAAGGGTATAATCTCAGAGCTTGTATCTGAGTGCTTGTTCAGTTAAAAATCTTGGATTGGATTTGAAATTTTGGATTGCTTGATGATTGAGAAGTTGTTTCTTCATTCAATGCATGTGAGGCAATACTTTCTCGTCATTTTTTATTTTTGTCTTCATTGAAAGTCTAATTTGGGCGCTTGTTGAAGGTATAAATTTTCTTGGATTACTTGTCCTTTCTTTGTCATGCCCTTGGTCTGGTCTTAGAAAGGAATAATTTAAAGTTATCCATTCTTTTAAATAATCATTCATAAGAAAATTTATTGCATATTAAGATAAGAGAACATTGAAGAACTTCATTGTTTATTGCTTGTTTGAAATTGTGTTCATTTAAATAAAAAGGAAGTATATTTCGTAGTTTACATTATTCCAGAAACACCTTCTCCTTGCTGTAGATAGAATTCATTGAACAAAAATTTTCATCATTCATTTCTATATGCATATTGTTGGGTCAAGGTCTTACATAGCATTGGTTTCATTCTCGTCTCCCTCTTGAGTAACAACAACCTTTAAAAAAAGTTCTAATATCTAAAACTTAACTGACAATGAGGAGCACCATGTGCAGCGACATGCTTCCTGCCATCTGTGAAATGGTAAAGAGGATGGTTCTGAGAGTCATATCTCGCACACCTTGGATAGCCACTTTACCTTTTTGCCTTTCAGAATCTGGTTCATAGTTCCAATGGATATACTCGTTCATCGGCAAGCCACCACCTCGATCCCCTATGAGAGTCACACGTGCCCCACGACAGGATAGCCCCATCAGAAAGTAAATATCCTCAATGTCCAAGGAAATGACATGAACACCCATGTGAAATACTTGTTGTTCCACATCCCACATATGTACCATGTACTCTAATAGTCTCTGTTGTGCTTTCATGCCCTAGATCTTGAAAAATTTCAATAGGCCACATTGCCGAAGGGCATCAATGGTTCCTAGATCATTCAAAGCCATAGATTCATCACATTCATGCTCACATTCTCTCCATTCTATCATTTTTTCAATCAAACACCTACATGGAAGTAAGAGAAGACAATTAACACCCTTATCCGTTTTTTTTGGAATTCTTTTTGGTTCAACGCTTGCTTTTTTTTTTTGGTTTTCGGCTGCTGCAACTGAGCTTCAATTATAGTGTAGGGTTTCATAGGTGAGACATTGAGAACCTACTGAAATACTTGATTTCCGTAGGGCCTGATATTGGCCACCTGCGCCGGCCCCAACACATACCTATCGGCCCAAAAATTGCCCAAAAAATCATTTTTTTGACCACCAAAAATAAATTTTAAACCATTGAAAAGGAAGAAGATGAAGAAATTATTGTTTTCATGGAAACCATTCATCGATTGATCGCCTATGCTCTTCGCAATTGACCGCCGATGTAAGGGGTGAAAAAGGGGGTTTTAGACAAGTTCTTGACCAAATACAAATGAAATGGTAAAAAATAACTCTTACTCTTATTTATTTCATTTTTTATCCTTTTTCATAATATTTTATATTATATAAATGTGTTTGGTTATAAACCCTCAACACTAATAGTCTTGTGAGTGTCTTGTTTCTTGCAGGAAGAATACTAGATTCCTATATAACAGAGTATGGATCTTTGTTTCGTAATTTGTTTTCTCTTCATTACGCATATCGATACTTTTTAGGGTTTTTTAGTAAAACCTCGAGTTCACTCTTCGTTCGTTCTCGTGCTCGAGAATTTATGAGAACACAACCAAGTATAATTTTGTCGTCCTTTCATACTCATCTTGGTAACATAAAAAGTGACACACATGGAGTATCATTTAATCTCTTTTCACACTCCATAGAAACGAAAAGATTGTCCAACGACCTTGTTCTGTTCACGATCGTAAAAGTATTTGAATAAAATGTTCGATGGGTGGTAGTTTATCACTTTTTCAGTCATGTCAAACTATTTTACAAAAAAGGAACTAAGAGAGTTCTCTTTCAGTGTTTTTCATACTCTATAAACATGAAAAACCCTCGAGTTTTCTATCTTTGGAATCGTTAAACAAACATCGAAAGACCCACATGAGACTGAACCACTCCTTCTTAGGGTTCGTTAAAAATACTTCGAGGGACTCATCTGAATTATGAGCTTATATCAACAAGCATATGTTATCCTCCTCAATCTTGCATAAAAATAAAGTGGTACTCGCCAGAAATGGTGGGGGGGAATTTGAGAAAGGAATGTGTCTCTCCATCTGTGTTAGTGGCAGTACTAGTCGCTCTTAAACATGACACTCCCTTCGTCATTTGAATCTGGGTTGGGAAATCCATTTGTCTCTCGTCTGACTTTCTACAAGTTTACATCTTGGGTCATCTTTGAGTCAATTCTACCAAGACTGTTGTCGTGTCATTCATATGTTCAAGAGTAGTCCTAATAAGCCCTCTCTTGAGTCATCCATATGCAATCGTTAATTCCTACCATGTTGGTTTTCCTTGTGTCAGTTTAAAATCATAGTCATGTTCCACTCTATCCTAAATCTGTTACTTATTTTATTTCATTGATGGGGGATACATCAAGGGCCTCCTGTGACGAGTCTCTTACTGTCGACTTCAACTCATTATCCAGGGATGAGACCTAGAAATTATTTAGTACCTTAGAGCCTGGATGCCCTAATGGCAGGTTTCTTCGCTCTTGACAGTGGATTCACATCATTGGTCCCTGATCAAAAGATTCCATTGAATGTTCAACCTCAGCTCATTCATTCACATTCGTTGGATTGTACTCTAGTACCTTGGGAGTCATTAACATCAATGGTGATTTCTCTTGCTCTTGTTAACGGTTTTCATTAATGACCGGTAATCAAATGGTTTCTGACCATGTTCGAATTTGACACCTGCAATCACATGGTTAGATTCGTACTTATGAACAATGAGATTGAAGACCCTGGATCTTATCTTTTTGGCCCAGGCTGCAATGGAATATTGATGATTTGTGTTGACACATAGATCCACTTTGTATGTCTCGTGGCTATGGTTGCATCCAAATTTTTCTCATACATAGATCCACAGTGTATTCTTGGTGGCTATGTAACATTTTGATGACATGTATCCACAATTTATTATTAGTGGCCATGAATTACACTAATGAGTTCAATCATTTGTAGTCTAAATATGGGAATGCCTACTTTAGATATGATATTGTATTGTGCAGATGATTTTTTGTTTGCAGGTTCTCGATTGGTGCATCCTTTGTTCCCGACACACACACATATTTTACAAAGTATTTTGGTCATCACAAGTTATGACCTCATACTTTGGGGGGAATTCTATTACACATTATTTTGGTCACCCTGATGATGAATTTACAAGCATGTAATCAGGCCCTCAAAATCATCTTTTTCCTGAGAAAAGTGACTACTTTCCTTCTCTGGAAGACTACTTTTTAGAAGGACGTCGCATGCTACCCATAGTGTACAATGTGGAAATCAAAGATTTCTGCAGGCTGCTCTATAGCTTGCCTACAGGATTTCTGCAGGCTGCTATATAGGCAGGGTGCGGTGACGTTTGAAAGTCAAAAGAGGAAAGAGGTTCAAGAAGTTTCTAGAAGGGGAATGTTCTAGAATGTGAGGTGGCGTCTGTATGGTTATGATCCTACTAACTTCTCTGATCTGGTGGGATCATCCTCATCCCTTTAACCACTTCAGCTTCTCCTATATAATAATGGGCTTCTCATGGAAAAGGTTAAGCATAGTTAAGCAAAGTTGAGCAAAGGATTGTTGGAAAGATAGGCTGGAGATTGTGTGAAGAATACTATTTCAGTTGAAGCTTGAGGTCTGCATTCACCCATAGAGATTTTGAAGATTACCTTCATGCAAACTCTGGAATGAATATGTGTGTGTGTTGGAACAAAGGACCACTAAAAGGGAACTTGTGACAACAAGAAATTTCGGTTGTATCTTCCACTTTTATTCAATATAATATAGTGGCATGTTTCTTTCCCATAAAATTATTCTCATTTTATTACATGACTCCTTGATCATATGTCTAAGTTTTCATTGAATCTATCATAGTTTCTTTCAGTTTGGTTGGTTTGTTTCATTGCATATCTGGTTTCAAAAGAGCACCGAAGCAAAGCAGGAACAACAAAGATATAGGGAAGCAATCTCAAAGGTAAGTCATTAATTCCTTCTTTGACAATTAGATCAATGATTATAACTTAGGGGAAGCATCATGTCATATCCTGTTTTGTTCTAGATCCAGGTGGATCTAGGGAGACTAGTTTATGTCCGCATTTACCGATTTATCCTATAACACCTGCTTCAATCAAACACTTCAAAGTCTTTGGGAGTAAGTGCTACATAAATAATAATAATGAAAACCTTTGCAAGTATGATGATAGGGCTGATGAAGGCATATTCTTAGGATATGCTACCAATAGTAAAGGATATAGATGCTTTAATAAAAGATTTCATAAATTAGTTGATTGCATTGATTTAAAGGTTGATGAATGGGTCCCAGTAAGAGAGGTGAGAAATATTGAGTCTGCTACAGAGGACACAGCTGAAGCTGAAGATGAAAAGGTCCAAGAATCAGAAAAAGAATAATCTGAGTCTGATGAAGATACACATACTTAGGCATACTCAAATCAATAGACAACATCAAATCCTTCCTCCATAATTACTCAAAAGAATCATCCTGCAAGTCAGATAATTGGTGAGAAAGACAAAGGTGTACAAACCAAGAGAAGGATAATGAAAGACACTGATAAATAACATATAGCCTTCATATCCATAGTGGAACCCAAGAACTTTAATGAAGCCAATAAAGATGTAAATTGGTTAAAATCAATGAATGAGGAACTTGACCAAATTGAAAAGAATGACACTTGGGAAGTTATTCCTAGGCCAGTAGATAAAAATGTAATAGGATCAACATGGGTATACAAAAATAAGATGAATGAGCAAGGAAATATTGTAAGAAATAAGGCTAGATTGGTCTGCAAAGGATATGCTCAAATAGAAGGACTGGATTTTGATGAAACATTTGCGCCCGTAGCAAGATTAGAAGTTATTAGAATGTTTCCTTCCTATGCTTTTCATAAATAGTTTAAAGTCTATCAAATGGATGTCAAGACAGCTTTTCTAAATGGAGATCTAAAAGAAGAAGTCTACATGGAACAACTAGAGGGTTACCAACTATCAGATAACCTTGAATTTTTCTAGAAGCTGAAGAAATCCTTATATGGGTTCAAACAAGCGCCTCGTGCCTGGTATTACAAACTGGATACATATCTTCAAAACAAAGGGTTCGAGAGAGGAACAATTGACAACAATCTATATATCAAAAAAAAGGGTAATGATTTTCTCATTGTGTTGGGCTATGTAGATGACATCATCTTTGATAGTAATAATGCTTCATTGGTACACTGGTTTGCTTATGCCATGCAATCTGAATTTGAAATGTCTATGATAGGGGAACTATCATTTTTCCTTCATGTACAAATTACTCAGAGGTCTGTAGGGATATTTCTTTCTCAAGAAAAATATCTAAGAGAAATGTTGAAAAGGTTTCAAATGGAAGATTATAAACCTATGAGCACACTTATGGTCACTAGATGTAAGTTAAGAAAGGATGATGACTCGCTTGATGTTGATTAGAGTTCATGTAGGTTTATGATAGGTAGCCTATTGTACATCACAACATCCCATACAGACATAATGCATGATGTTGGAATGGTAGGAATGTATCAGTCTGCACCTAAACAGATTCATTTGTTAGATGTCAAAGAATATTCAGATACTTGAAAGGAAAAATGAACTATGGCCTATGGTATCCTAGGAATCAGAATTTTCAACTATAAGTCTATTCATATGTTGATTGGGCTAACTGCGTGGATGAAATGAAAAGCACGAGTGGAGGTGCATTCTTCTTAGAAGATTCCCATGTATCATGGTTGAGCAAGAAGAAAGGTTCCATTTCCCTATCAACTACAAAAGATGAATACATTGCAGCTGCCACTTGTTGTACCCAAGTATTGTGGATGATTCAGAAACTTGTAGACTTGGAGGTAAAATATACTGCACCGATCCCAATTCATTGTTATAATACCAGTGCAATTAGCGTGTCAAAGAATCTCGTCTTTCACTCCAAGGCCAAGCATATACCCATCAAGTATCACTTCTTGAGGGAACAGGTAACCAAATATGTGGTTTCTTTGCATTATATTCCATCTAAACATCAAATTTCTGATATCTTCACTAAACTGCTTGCACAAGCTTCGTTTGAGTATCTACGCTAGAAGTTGGGCATGACCCTATTATCAAGTTAAAATACTCATCTTGTCAGGGGGAGTATGTGTTGGTTGAATATATGATACCTCCGAAAATTACTGCAACAACTTAGGGGGAGAATGTTTTCTTTAACATTGATGTCAAAGGGGGATAAAAGGTGTGGTAATGCTACAGTTGGAGGTCTAAGCAGAATAGTGCAGTCGTTCAAGGTTGCCATCAATGCCAAAGGGGGAGATTGTTGGCATGTTTATAGGCAGGGTGTGATTTTCATTTATGGAAAGAACAACATCGATGATGACATGTCTATAGGAAAGAATAACAACAATGATGGCATCATTACTAGTAGAAGTATGCATTCAAATCTTAGGAGAGATAGTGTTTTTCAGAAACACAGACGAGTCCCAAAGTCATCAGGACTCGCAAAAGGATCAAAGGTCGAGGACTTTGACACTTAGAAATTATTCCAAGTCAGGAGGAAGCGTAAGCTCAGGAGGAGTAGTGACAGTGGTCATTGGATCACCAATCCTGAATACCCCATGCCCGTTAGATTAGAGTCCAGTGACCAGAGGAAGCGTAGAGGCAAAGTACAAATCTGATCAGTTGGATCTGAGGAACGAGGACCAACAATCGTCGGATCTAGTATAACAACGAAGAGGATAATGGTCGAGATACATCCTCCAACTCTGTGAAATGTGAAGTCACGATGAGATATAAGCCGTTGGATCTAGAGGACACGTGGCAAGAAATCAAAATTTCGCTGACTCACGAACTAGAAAATTCAAAGGTGAGAGTTGTAGGAACTCGCGATGTTCGAATTCATGAGTTGATATACACCATTAGATCATGGGGAATTGTGACCCGTTGATATGATGCTTGCAAATATCGAGAAGGTAGGAGGAAAATACTTGAGGAGATGGGAGCCACAACAATCCTAGTTGTTCATCTGGAAGGACATGTGGCAGTTGATAAAGTAGTTTCATAAAATTGGAAGTCAGAAGAAGGGAGGTGAGTAGTCCTCCAACTTCGCGAAATGAGAAGTCCTGATATGATTTGAGTCATCAAATCATTGAGGATACTGGGACGTTGATCAAGATTCAGGGTTGGATCATGTTCAAAAACCCGACACGCAAAGTCCCAATAAGATCTAGACTATTGGATCACAAAGGGTTGTGGGTCATCGATTTGACATAGAGAGATGAATCCGGAATTGGGAGTTGGAAGAGTCAGGGTTGGGTCATGTTCAAACACCTGACACACGAAGTCCCGATAAGATCAGGATCATTGTATCATAGAGGGTTGTGGGGAATCCATCTGACACATAGCGCTAAATCAGGAATCAGAAGTAGGAAGAGTCAAGATTGGCTCACGTTCAAACGCCTGACATGAAACATACTGATAAGATATGGAATTTTGGATCACAGAGGGTTGTGGGCCGTCGATATGACACAGAGTGTTGAATCACGAATCGAGATTTGGAGGATTCAGGGTTCGATAACATTCAAACACCTGACACGTGAAGTCTCGATAAGATCTGGACTATTGGAACATAGAGGGCTCTGGGCCATTGATATGATACAGAGCGTTGAATCGAGAATCAGGATTTGGAATATTTAGGGTTGGGTCACGTTCAAACACCCAACACATGAGGTCATGATTTAATCTTGGCCATCGATAAAATGGAGAGCATGGACCATGGACCAGGCACGACAAAGCTCACAAGTTTGTGAAACATGAAGCACCCTTTTTCTTGGCCTCTGGTCACAACCAGGGTCACATTAGCAGAAAGTTAAGAGAGGAGATATCATGTCACTAGGCTCCACTTCGGATATCGCTGAGATCACAAAGTTCCCATTTTATTAGACTTTGGTCACAACTCGTGGTCATGTGAAAGGAAGGGTCTTAGCCAGAAAAGCGAGGGCCCACTGTGTAGTTTTTTCAGAAAGAGAAAAAGCGCCAAAGGAATGAGCACGCGGAGGTTCTCTGGGTAACTTCCAGAAATCACTGTTTGTTTCTGCCAAATAATTCAAAGAGGCTTCAGGGTGATCACCAGAGAAGCTGAAGAGACTCTACGTAACTATCAGTGGAATGAAGAGACAATCAACAGATTGAAAATTGTCGAAGATTGTTACTGCCAGTGATGCGAAAAGAATCTTGGGATAAATGAGCATTCATAGTGAATAGACTGAGCATAACCACCAGAGAATACGAAGATTTTTCAGGATGATATGCCAGAGGACTCGACATGTGAATAACATGAATAACACATAAGAGAGGCAGAGATCTATTATAGTTTCTACATGTGGGAAGAAGGTGGTTGTGCAGAGGACCAGAAGAGTATATAAGAGGCACAATGCATAGAATAAGAGGGAAACCGAGTATGAAATGAAACATAAAAGATGATCAAAGAGGCTGGTATGCGTGGAGGATAGCACTGATGCAGGAAGAGAAGAGCAATGTAGCAGAACAGTGATGCGACTAGTAAGCTATTGATAAATAATGTATCACTGTAATAGATTCAAGCAAGCAAAGATTTATATTTCAGGGTAGTACGATGGTTCTAGGAAGGACTGCTGTCCTCAGAGTTTCAAGTGGGTGCTTGAACACAGGGAGTTGTAGTTTCCATCTCGTTGCAACTAGAAAAACTAGGGAGGAAGGGTGGTGCAAGGGAGAAATATTGTTCTCTCTTATGCAGGTTGGTGCCTATGTGTCTGGAATTTGGTGCTTCTATCCACTTGGTGCTGGAACACTTAGGGATTTTGTGCTTCCTTCTAGTGGGTTCTAGAGAAACTAGAGATTTGGTGCTCTCGACAAGTTGTAGCCTGTAAAACAGCGGTGGTAGCCTGACAATGAGTTGGTGCTGATAAGAACGATAATGTACATAAAATAAATACTACTTATGATATCAAGAAGAAGAGGTTTTCTCCCTGTATGGGATTCCTCGGGAATATCTATCGTTGTGTGCTTCATGTGTGTGATTGATGCAGAATACTCTATTGCTTACTTCCCTGCATTATTGCGAGCATCATCGAGTGTTCTGTA
>JZKD02S1592451.1:492476-521021 GCA_000966675.3 Picea glauca
TGTCATTTTACATCCCATATGTTATATATCAGAACAACTATAAACTTTTAATTTTATCTAAATTTTTTCATGGCACATAAAACCCATAGAAAACAAAGTATGGGGCGAAGCTAACATAAAATGTGTTGCAATATGATATGAAACATGGCTTCAAACATATTTGTAATGTATATGAATCCTTAATTGCGATTTTAAGTTTATCAATTCCTCAAATCACCTATATTATACTTTAAATGTGTGATAAATCATAGGTATAGAAAGATAACTAAACTAACCTCCTATATATGAATCCAACAACATATCAAACATAATAAGAACACATAGAGAAAAGGAAAAAGAATACACACATGGTTCACCCATTTAGGCTACATCCACAGGAAGGTTGTCTTATATTATCTCCAGAAATCTCCTCCAATCTTACAAGAAAGCAACTCCAAAATTACTCCATACAAATATACAAGAATGCTTTAGATCACAAGATGTTTATCACATGTTATCCCTTAAGAGGAACTCTTGGCATTACTATATACCAAGAGATATGGAAGAATTACTCTCACATATTGAATGTGGGATAATACAATTCTTGTTTTTGATCATCTCTTATGTAATATTCCTACCAAGAGTAAACTTTTCGATAATAAATATGGGATATTTGTTTGATACTATATTACATAAGATTGTAGACAGCTTCTGACATAATACAAAGACATTATTACCTTCCAAGGAATATAATATATTCCAACACTCCCCCTTAATAATGGTTGGGAGAAAATCCCACACTAATGGAGGAAGGATTCATAACTAATGATCCCCCTTGGTGACAACTTCCCTCATCCCTAACAAAGAGTGAAGATGTATAAACTTTGAATATGTCATGAATTTGGTGAAGATATGGACTGCTTTTTGCTCAGTAGGTCAATATTCCAGAGAGATAGTATCATCTGCAACCAGATCTTGAATACAATGTGCATCAAGATCAAGATTTTTTGTATTGGACTAATATACCATATTATAAGCAAGTTTCATTACACCTTGATTGTCACATCTCAACTCTATGGTGGATTTTTGAATCAATCCAAGATCTATCAGAACATGGCATAACCATACTTCATATTTAGTTGCTTATTTGGCTGCTCTATACACTGCTTCACAAGAAGATAATGCAAGAGTCTTCACATTGGTATTGGACCAAGAAATTGGACCTACACCAAGTTGAAATCGATAACCTGTAGTAGACTTTTTGTCTAAATTGTCACCTACCCAATCAGAATCTATATAACCAATAAGTGAAAGTGTAGCACTGCGCGAATAAAATACACCATAACTCATTGTCCCTTTTAAATATCGCAAAATTATATTGGCTTCATGCCAATAAATTTCATCAGGCTACTACATTAACATTAAAACTAGATTGAAAAAAAAAGAGATATCATGCATGTTGTGTGTCAAATATATCAAACTTCCCACAAGTTGAAGGTACAGTGTAGCATCAACAACAGGAGTAGTACATTCCACAGTTAACTTAACACCAGAATGAAATAGTATGGGAGAGGGATTACAATCACCCATATGGAAATGAGTCAATAAATTTGTTGCATAATTTGGCTGAGAGAGAAAAATACCATTGGCCATATCCCAGATCTGAAGACCCAAGAAATAATGCAAGATGATGAGATATGTCATCTCAAACTGCTTTTGAAGATCACTTTTCATATTTTGAATTAATACAAGTTGGCTTCCAGTGATAATAAGATCATCCACATATAGGACAATAATGAGGACATGATCACCAAAGTCCTTGACATACAAATTTGGATCATATATACACCACTTGAAACCATTCTTTAAGAAATATGCATCAATTTTATCATACCAAGTCCTCAGTGTCTGCTTGAGACGATACAACAACTTGTGTAATTTTAATACTTAAGTTATAATTTTTAGTAGTAAAAAATCTAGGGGGTTGTTGCATGTAAATGTCTTCATTAAGACCACCATTCAAAAAATCACTTTTAACATCCATTTGGTGCATTTCCCATTTATAAGATGCGGCAAGAGATAAAATGGTTCTTATTTTATTAATTTTAGCAACATGAGAAAACGTTTCATTATAATTAGTACCTTCTTGTTCATTAAAACCTTTTGTGATGCAATATCATCGCTCCACCTCATCAAGTGCCAGCAAGCCAGCAAATCAACGCACTTGGAGGAACAAATTCCAAGGGAAGAGTGGGACCAACCCTCTCATTTTGAACCGAATTTAATTTTTTTAATGTAATTAAATGGAATTAAATGTTGTAATCCTCAAGGAAAAAAAAGCCATGTGCCTTTGTAAATGATTCATGTGAAGTCACCTCTAATGGATGACAGGAAGATATTATTGGTTCTAATTCAGAATAGATGGCCATTAAATGTAATTCAATGCAGTTCAATGTGAGTAGGTAGCTGGAGGGAAGGCTCGAGGAGCACCTCTTTTGTAAAATCTCTTGTATTGAAAATTCAATTAGTTAGTCATTGATGAGAGAGCTGAGAGAGCTCAAGAGAGGAGAGGAGAGAAAGAACTAAGAATCAATTACAATCCAACCTTTGTAAATCTTTGTATAAAAGAATTCAAAATTAATACAAAAACATTTTTCCTGCATATGAAGTTTTTGTGTTTTTATGTGTGATGAATGGTCATTCTCTAAATGTTTTATTTGTTTATTTATGTATGTTGTATATGTGCAAGTAGGTTACATTTGTAGTTTTAGATATATTTATCTATATTTGTGAATTTCTGGGTAGTTCTAGTCTCTTAGGCTTGTGCAAGGAGTGCACACTAGAGTTAGGAAGAAATATGTGAATCCAGTTCAAGGAGTGCACTTGAACTATGTTTCAAGTTTAGAGAAGAGAATGATAGGTGGGAACACTACAACAATTCATTAATCTTAGAAGGGAAAAATTTGGAAGGAGTGCACATCATAGTTACTGAACACTTTGAAGAAGACATACCAGAGTTACTAAATACTCTGAGGTCTCTGCAAGGAGTGCATTGAGAGAGCGCAAGGAGTGCATTGAGAGAGCGCAAGGAGTGCATGAGAATATTGTTTTGAGTTCTGTGAAAAGGTTGCCAAGAGGGAACCCCAAAAGGTAAATCTTAGGGGGAGCAATGAAATTCTATACATGGAGTACAAGGAGTGTATTGAGGACCATTACAAAATTCCATAAATTCAAGAGGAAGAGCGAAGAAGTTTTCAGGAGGGGACATGAAATCATTTGGAGAAAAATAAGGGTTGAGACCCTTAGAAGTTTGAGTGAGTTCAAGCTTAGGAGAGATAGTGCAGTTGTGCAAAACATACCCGTGAAATATGTGCACCGGAATAACACTTGGAAAGTGTTGAAAAAATCCCAAGGGGATAGAGCACAAGGTGTACAGAGGAGGGGAACATTTCAAGTTCCTATTTTCAAGGGAAGCGCAAGTGTACACCATGGCCTAAGTTCGTTGAAGTGACAAATCTCAGGAGGAGTGTAATTTTTCCAAAATGCAAGACAAGGCCAAGCAGACACGACATATATCCCACCTGATATCAAGAGTAGAGGTATGCAACGAAGAAGATAGAACAAAGAGGAGGGGTGCTTAAGGTGGGGTTCTTTATAAGAGAAACAAAAAAGTTGAGGATTGCAGGAGAAATTTTCAAAGGCTAAGCCTTTGAAATTATTAAGTTTGAAAAATCCTTCAGCAGAAGGGAAAGTGAAATAGTAGAGAGGAGAAGCTATAACATCTGTTGGATGCACTGTTAGAACCAATCTAGGAAGTTAGATCATAGCCCACAAAAAAGGAGGACCCTGCATAGAGGAGAATAGATCCCAGTTGTTGGATCTAGGTGCGAGGATCGAGAGTCATCTAATCTAGGTAAGTTGCATGGGGTTTAACCCTTGACACCTTTTGAACTTCGTTAGTTCAGAGATTATTCAAGTTTTTGTTTTGGAGGAGGCAGAGCTAATCGTAGCCAATTGTTTCAAAGGACACACATCAGAAAATTTGTGAGTCCGGAGAACTGATACTTCGAAAGGAGGAGGTGACATAGTGCAGAAGAGAAGATATTTCAAAGCTCTGAAGAGTGAAGAAGATATAGATCATTGATTCAAGGGACACGTGGTAGTTGATCCCAATATTTAGAGGTTTAATACTCTGGATGGTTTTGGCTAAGTGTTAGTAGAGAACACCCAAAGGGATGGGAGCCACAATTAATCTCGGCTATCGATCACAATGGACACGTGGCACCAGGTTCTGGAGTCCATAGTATAAGCAATTCGGGAGGGCGCATGTGCAAAAGGGTTGTAAGAATCCCAAATTACCAGAGCCCCATAGTTCATCAGGGTCATCCATCGTCAAGGATGCGTGTCACCAGATATGGAGATCCAGAGGGAAAACACTCTGGAAGAATAGAGAGGAGTAGAGTTCAATCTCTCAAGAGTCTCGAAGTCCAGAGTCGATCTGGACCGTCGATCAGAGGAAGGACATCTGGTAGTGGATCCAAAAGTTTGGAGGTCTTGTACTCCAGAAGAATTATAGTGCAGAGATAGGAAGATACCCAGAGTCTCGAAGGTCGGAGGTCATCAAAACCATCCGTTCATGGGGACACATGGACCATGGATTTGGACCCTTCAGGGCTTCGATAGTTTGAAGCTCCATGGGATTTTTGTGTGTGGTGCCTTGAAATTATCTGAAGCCCGGAGCGTTGAATCATTGTGGTTCGTTGATCTATGGAAGCACCAGATTCATCTGATAAGAAATTTTGGTGTTTGACCATTTGTGTGTGTGTGTATTAGAACTCGAGGTCTCCAGAAGGTCGAAGTCCCGAAAGCATCCCAGTCATCGACTAGGAAGGGGACACATGGAGGAAGGAGAGATATTTCGAGGTTTTTCGGTGTTGGGAGATACAAAGGGTCTTGTTGTGTGTATGACCAAAATAAATCTCTGAAGCCCGAAGATTCAACGATATGAGAGATTTGTGGAAAACTATCAGGGGAAAATCACCGAAGCCCAGATTGTGAAAGATGTGTAGAGTCATTTATTTGGTGGTGGAATGGGAACCATCAGATATTCCTTTTTCGAAGATCAATAGTTTGTGAGTGTTATGTGTATTGGATACAGCTATAAAATTACCAAAGACAAATCCCCATGGATAGTGTGAGTTGTCAATCTCGGTGTCGGTAGAGGACTATTGATCTTGCTGCCTATTGTTTTTTGGTAATTCGTAAATTTTGTGTATTCAAAGGAGTCAAGGGGAAAGAAAGGTAGAGATCACCGACAGCCAAAGAGCCAAAATAGTGCATATTTCTTGGAGCCTAGTCACAACCCAGATTCATATGCCATTTGCACAGGAGTAAAGGGACTAGGGAACAACATTGTTTTCTAAAGGTAAAAAAGAGAATTTGGGCCATGAATTTCAGCATGAATCCACATTGTGGATCCTCACTACTTTTTTTGAGGCACATAGAATGAATTGAAGGACATGTCTTTGATAATGAGGGCTTAGTAGGGCCCAAAGAGCTGATTCATCTCCTGATTATGAACAATCCTAGATCGAGAGGTTGCATGGACCCTGGAAAAGGGTGGGGTCTGCATCAAGTGGTATCAGAGCCTGATATTATTTACAAATAGCAGGAAGGAGAGAATAAATATAGAGTATTGATTCTCTATGAATATTGTTTCAAGTCTGAAATAGTTAGTAGACAACCAGGAGGGTTGTAGGAGAAATCTAGTGGTGCTCTCAGTTGTAGAGAAAGTGAGGCAGACAGCTAGGTGGGATGAAGAGAAGAACCAATTGTGTTCTTGAAGGAAAAGGAGGAAGATCGTTACTGAAGTCCATAAGCGAGGTCATAAAAAATACCTTAAGTATATGAGAAAAGAGAATAGAGATAAATATCTCGAGGATATTAGAGGAGAGCTCGAAAGGCTGATGATGAATATGCAACAGGAAGCGAGAGGAAGCTCGAGGTATGAATGGCCCTTGAAATGAAAAGCAAGGTGGCATGTCCAACAGTTGGTCCCGAGGAGGAAGAGACAGGTATTGAGGATGTGGATGAGGCATGGTGAAAACCTCAGTGCCACAAAGGAGGGGATGGTTAGCGTTTGAAAGACAGAGGTTGGAAAAAACCTTAGTTATGAGGAAGAGAGAATAGTTGAAGATCTCATAGATTTCTAGGTGTGCAATGAGAAGGGGTCGATGGAAGATCTCATAAAATTCTAGGTGGGAAGAGGTGGTAATGTTGATTACCAGGAGGGAAATGCAGTGCAATCAACCAAAGATATCATAGACTACCAGGAGAGCAGGAGTGAAACCTCAAGTTACTAGGTAGGCAAGGAGGATGAGGTGAGATTGTCTAAAAGTTTCGGGAGATCATAAACGATTTCAGATTAGTAAGGGGTGCTGACATAGGAATATTAGAAATGCATTATGATCATTAGAGGAATTAGCATATTCCTTCCAAGCAGCCCAATAGGGTCTAATGCATATATTGAACGTGCAGAAGGAGAAATACAACCAACAAAGACTGTCATAGAGGAGCAGGAGCAGACATTGACACCTTCTGGGGAGATGGAAGAAGAGTCAGGGCATTCAACAAAATTTATCTAATATGTTTGCAAGGGAGATGAACAAGAGATGACAGTATAATTGGAACCTACATCATAGGAGATAGAAGAAGACAACATGCATTTAGCTAATCTGTATGAGGAATTGAAGACCCTGATATAAAGAAAAATGTCAGAGGAGATAGTTGAGCAGTGGCTTAGTAAAATTATTGTAGAAATGGAATATACAGGGGAGTGGAAAGATAATGACATAGGAGATTAAACTAGCATGGGAGATTAGGATGAGGTTCCCATTGATCTATGTGAAGAATTGGAGGCCCTGGAAGAAAGGTTAATGGCGCAGAGCCAGTGCATCCAACAGGTTAATTTGGAATTGGATGATGAAGAGGAGATGCAACAAAGATGATTGTAGGGGAGGAGCCAACTAGTAGACCATATGGATAGGGATATAGAGGAGATAAGGAGATTGACACCGAAATAAATAGATAAGGAATCTAGCGACAAAGAGAGTATGGTCAAAGATGATTCTATAGCAGCATGACAATAGAAGCGAGGCAAAGGAGTAGATGGACAACTCTAAATTTAGATTTCAGATCTTAGAGGATCTCAACCCCAACAACAGGGGAGCCATGAGTAGGAGCTCATGATTTTTTCATCGCGGGAGTATGATGCAAGATAATTTCTCCACATCATCAAGCTCCAGCAAGCCAGTGAATCAACGCACTTGGAGGAACAAATTACAAGGGAAGAGAGGCACCAACACTCTCATTTTGAACCCAATTCAAAAATTTTAATGTAATTAAATGGAATTAAATGTTGTAAGGCTCAAGGAAAGCAGATCCATGTGCCTTTGTATAGGTTTCATGTGAAGTCTCCTTTAATGGATGAAATGAAAATAGTATTAGTTATGATTCACTAGATGGCCATTGCATGTAATTCAATGCAATTCAATGCGAGTAGGTAGCTAGAGGGAAGGCTCGAGGAGCCCTTGTTTTGTAAAATATATTGTATTGAAAATTCAATGAGTCATTTTTGATGAGAAAGTTGAGAGAGATCAATAGAGGAGAGGAGATAAAGGGTTGAGACTCAGTTGCAGTCCAACCTTTGTAAATCTTTGTACATAAGAATTCAGAATTAATAAAAAAGAAGCTTTTCCTACATATGAGTTTTATGTGTTTTTATGTGTGATGAACGTTCATTTTATGAATGTTTTCAATGTTTATTCATATGTTGTAGATGTGCAAGTAGTTTACATTTGTAGGTTTAGATATAATTTCCTATCTTTGTGAATTTCTGGGTGGTTCTGTGTTCTTAGGCTTGTGCAAAGAGTGCACTCCAGAGTTATGAAAAACTCTATGAAGCCAGTGAAAGGAGTGCACTTGAACACTGTTTCGAGTTCAAAGAAGAGAGTGTTAGGTGGGCACACCAAAGAAATTCATTAATCTTATAAGGGAAAACTTTGCAAGGAGTGCACATCATAGTTATTGAACACTCTGAAGAAGACATACCCGAGTTACTAAATACTCTGAGGGATCTGCAAGGAGTGCATTGAGCGAGTGCAAGGAGTTTGCAAGAACATTGTTTTAAGTTCTATGAAAAGGTTACAATGAGGGAAACCGAGAAGGTAAATCTCAGGAAGAGAAGTGAAATTCTTCACAAGGAGTGCATTGAGGACCATTATAAAATTCCATAAGCTCAGGAGGACGAGTGAAGACATTTCTGGAGGGCACACAAAGTCAATTGGAGAGAAAAAAGGGTGGAGACCATTAGAAGTTTGAGCAAGTTCAAGATCAGGAGAGATAGTTTCTTGTGCATAGAAGACCCGTTCAAGGCGTGCATCGGCTCAACACTTGGAAAGTGTTGAAAAAATCCTAGGAGGACAAAGCACAAGGTGTATAGAGGAGGGGAAGCTTTCAATTTCTAGTTTTCAAGAGAAGCGCAAGTGTGCACCAAGGCCTAAGTCCCTTTAAGTGAAAAATCTTAGGAGGAGTAGCGTTTTTCCAAAATGTAGGCCAAGGCCAAGAAAACAACTTTACAGCAGAAAAATTCAAAGGCTAAGCCTTTAAAATTATTAAGTTTGAAAAATCCTTCATCGGAAAGGAAAGCACAGTAGCAAAGAGGAGAAGCCAGTTATCGGATGGGATGGTAGAACCAATATAGGCAGTTAGATCAAAGCCCAGGAAGAAGGAGGAGTGTGCATGGATGAGAATAAATCCCAGCCGTTGGATCTAAGCGTGAGGTTCGAAAGTCATCTGATCCAGGTAAGTTGCATGGGGTTTAACCCTCTTCAAGCACAAAAAGGTTTAAGACTCCCAAAGTACTGGAGCCCCGAAGTTCATCAAGATTGCCCATCGTAAAGGACACGTGTCACCATATTTGGAGATCCAGAGGATAATACTATGGGAGAATAGAGGGGAGCAGAGTTCAATCTCTCTGGAGTCTTGAAGTATAGATTTGATCTAGACCATTGATATAAGGAAGGACACATGGTAGTGGATCGAGACGTTTGAAAGTCTTATACTTCGAAATAACCAGAGTGAAGAGTCAGGAAGATACCCAGAGTCTCGAAGGCCAAAGGTCATCACAATCATCAGTTGAGGGGGAGACGTGGACCATGGATTCGGACCCTTTGGGGGTTCACCAGTTCAACACTCTAGAGGATTTTTGTGTGTGGTTCTTGTAAATTCACCAAAGCCCGATGCATCAAAGAATTGTGGGTCATTGATCTATGGGAGAAACAAAGTCACCTGATCAACCATTTCAACGTTCGAAACTCCATGTGTGTGTGTGTTTGTATTAGCACTCAAGGTCTCCAGAAGGCCAAAGTCCTGAAATCATCCTATTCATCGACTAGGAAGGGGATAGGTGGAGGAAGGAGATATTTTTTCACATTTTTCGATGTCGAGAGATATGAAGGTTCATGTTGTATGTGTGACCAAAAGAAATCTCCAAATCCTAAAGAGAAGGAATCTGAACCATCGATCTGTGTAGCATGAGGTCAGTCTATTCAACACTTGGGTGTATTCTACGATTCAACGATCTAGGATATTTGTGGAAAAATGTCAGGGGAAAATCGTCAAATCCCATATTGCGAAAGAGGCGTAGAGTTGTCGATATGGTAGTGGATTGAGAATCATCAGATCTACCTTTTTTGATGATCATTACTTTGGGAGTGTTATGTGTATTAGATGCAGCTAGAAAATCATCAAAGATGAATCCCCGTGGATATTAGTGTCAGTAGAGGGTCATTGATCTTGTTGCCTATTTTTTTCAGCAATTCACAAATTTTGTGTATTCAAAGGAGTTGAGGGGAAATAAAGATAGAGATCATTGAAGGCTGAAGCACCAAAATAGCATGCATTTATTGGCACCTTGTCACAGCCTAGAGTTATATGCCATTTGTGTGGGAGTAAAGGGGCTATGGCCCAAAAAAAAATTCTAAAGGTAAAAAAGAGAATCTAGGCCACAAAGTTTAGCCTGAATCCACAATGTGGATCCTTGCTAGTTGTTTTAAGGCATGGGGAAGGAACTTAAGGACCTGTGTTTGATAATGGGGGCTTAGCAAGGCCTAAAGAGCCAATTCGGCTCCCGATTATGAACAATATTAGACCAAGATTTCATGTGGACCCTGGGAGAGGGTGGTGTCTGCATCATTTTGCAACTAATCTTAATTTGTATTTTTCAATCTAACCTTCTACAGTAAAATTTGTTTTATATACCCATTTACAACTAATGAAGTTCTTTCTCGAAGGAAGGGGAACAACAGTCCATTTCTTGTTCTTTATTAGAGAGTCATACTCAATAGTTATAGCTTTTTCCCAATGAAGGTGACCCTTATCTTGAGCATAAGTAGTAGGATCATTTATGGATAATACTTTGTTCATAAGAGGAAAGTTAGATCTAGCTCTACGACTATCATAAGGATTACTGATCTCACTACCTACGGATTCAAGAGTTTTTTGGACCCAAATAGGAAGATGAGAAGCAACATAAGCTACTTCAGGTACTTCGGGACATTCAGGTGGAATACTTGAAGAAGAGGGTGAGCTCAAATCAACAGTAAGCACAGAGCTAGAAGAAGAGTTGACAAATATAGGTGTAATATGAGACAATGACACATTCAAGGTAACATGAGGTTCAATAGACCTGGGTGGTGGAGAGAATTCATTGAAGTGAACATATTGTTGAATAATGAAACTTTGGGTAGAAGGGTAAAACAACCTGTAAGATTTGGAATCCTCAACATAACCAATGAAAATACATTTAAGAGACTTGGGTTCTAACTTTTTCCATTTTTCATCAAGAAAATGAGCCCAACATTCACTTCCAAATATCTTAAAGTTACTTATATCGGGTTTTCTTCCATTCCATTTTTCTTCAGGGGTAATATGCATGATTGTTGTTGTAGGAAATCTGTTTAAAATAAAGTTAGCACAACAAATGGCTTCAACCCATTTTTTTTTATGTAATCCTTTAGAATATAGCATACATCTAGCCATTTCAACCAAAGTGCATTTTTTATTTCAGCAACCCCATTTTGTTGAGGCATATAAGGAGCATTATTTTGATGTTGAATTCCATGCTTCGACAAATATGCATCAAATTCTTTCTTAATGAATTCCCCCCCCATTATATGATCTCAAAGTTTTAATACTTTTACCAAATTCTTTTTCAGCAAAGGATTTAAATACTTGAAATTTAGAAAAGGTTTCACTTTTATGTTTCATAAAATAAACCCATGATTTTCTGCTAAAGTCATCAATAAAAGTAAGAAAATACATTGCAAGAGATAGAGAAGGAGTTTCAAGAGGACCAAAAATATCACTATGAATTAATTGCAAGGGTTATTTAGCACGACAAGCTTTACCTTTTTCAAATATTTCTCTATGATGTTTACCAAGCACACAACCTTCACTAACACCTTTAGTAGATGAAATATTAGGCAAGCCATGTACCATTTTAGATAACAATTTCATTTTACCATAATTCAAGTGACTTAATCTTGCATGACACAATTGAATTAATTCATCAGCGTGAGCAATAGAGGAATGAAATGGTTGTCTTTTAGTTGAAGTAAAACAAACAAACTTATATAAACCAGTGTCATGATCATCAAGACTTGAAGAAACTGTGATATTTTGGTTGATATCTCTAAGAACATATCTATCCAGCTAGGCTTCAAAATTATATCCTTTCTAACATGCACGATAAATAGAAATCAAGTTGATGGGCATGTTTTGAACATGAAAAACATCTTCTAATTGATCATTAGTAACTTTAACATTACAAGCACCATTTACGTCAAGTTGTTTACCATCACCAATAGACACTTTCTTAGATGAGATATTATTATTGTCATAAGATGTAAACAAAGAAGCGTTGTCTGTCATATGTTTAGATGCATGAGAATCCATTTTCCATTCCACACTAGAAAAATTACTAGATTGAACAAAAGACACACATCAAGCTACTTGTTGTTCATTAGAAGCTTTCTTTTTAGCCTTAGCATTTAATCATTTTCTTTTATAGAAACTCTTTTTAGGATCATTAGTTTTACCACAATACTTACAAGGATCATATACTTTCTTCTTATTACTAACTTCATGAGTAACATTAGAAGCATTACCATAATTATTAGTTAAAGAGTGTGAACAAGAACCTTTAGTATTAGGATGGAAAATTTTCTTAGGATTCTTATTATTATGTGCCATTAGATCTTTATGAGAAGTTTATTGACCTCAAGCAATCAACCTTTTTTTCTCATTTATCAACCCTTTACAAAATTCATCAAAAGTAGGTTGTGTGGTACCTTTAGACATTTCAATGGCTCTATTCCTATTTTGGATGAACATGTCAAAATAAGATGACAATTTATGTTCTACAAGAATGATTAATGCACTATCAGTCTTCTTATAATCTTTACCAAAATTGTTTATTTTTTCATTTAAGATTTTCAGTTCAGCAATATAGAGTTCTATCTTATCAAAATTATTAGGATATAGGTCATGGATTTTTGTTTCTAGGTAATAAGCAAAGACTATCTAATATTGTTTGTCCAATGATCAATCTTGGTTTATCATATATTTCTTCCCAAATAACCATATCTTTAACATCAGTGGGCTTCTTGTATTCACCATTAACCAACCTCCAAAGATTCTTTCTCTTGAGAACATCAATCATTTTTCTCTTCCATGAAAAATAGTTAGAAGTATGAAGTCATTATGATGAAAAACTTAACAAGAGATAAACCCTAATGCAAATAATAGACAATTTAGGAAAAAATGAGTAAATTGAAAAGATCTTACCAAAAAAAAATATTATTTGAAGTAGATCAAGGGTTTTGAGATGAAAATTTGAAATAATCATAATGAGATCAATATGGCTTAGAATTGCTATTATAACCTATTTCTGTAAATGGCATGGTCATTTTGCATCCATTGACTAAAACCAAATAGAAATCCAGATATTTTGTCAAAATATATCAGCTTTGCAATATTTGCGTTCGCACTGAAATTTCCTGAAAAATAGATAATTTTAAATTAGCGATATCTCCACTTTCCGGACATGAAATCTGACGTTTTTTTTTAATCGCATGTTTTTTCACAAGGAACTCATATATGTAACTTGTTTCTTGAGATTCTACACCAAAAGTTTCAGAGTTGAATCTGAAAGTTGCAACCTCAATTTTTCTTGCAAAAAAATCTAGATTTGAATAATTGGGAGATAGATCTCCTTGAGGAGAATCAAATTATCATATAGATATAGAAAAAAAAAATCAAGAAACCTACAAAAAATATACAAAATAGGGGTTAGGGTTTAAAAAACAGATTCAAACATATAGAATCATGCCTAGATCTGAAGATAAACATAATCGCTACTAGATTTGATGGCAAATCTACAAAAAGTAGCAGCACCCAAAATAAAATATGAATATAATTGTGTTGGATAAAACTATAGAAGGTGGTAAATCATAGCCACCAAGATTTGATACCATGTGAGAAATCATAGGTATAGAAAGATAACTAAACTAACCTCCTATCTATGAATCCAACAACATATAAAACATAATAAGAATAGAAAGAGAAAAGAAAAAATAATACACTAGATATACGTGGTTCACCCAATTGGGCTACGCCCACAAGAAAATTGTGTTCTATTATCTCCAGAAATCTCTTTCAATCTTACAAAAGAGAAATTCCACAATTACCCCATACAAATATAGAAGAATGCTTGAGAGCACAAGATGATGATCACATGCTCTGCCTTAAGAGGCACTCTTGCTATTATTATATACCAAGAGATATGGAGGAATTACTCTCACATATTGCATGTGAGATAATATAATTATCCTTTTTATCATATCTTTATATAACATTCCTACCAAGATTAAACTATTCCATAATAAATATGGGATATTTGTTTTATACTCTTTTACATAAGATTGCAGACAACTTCCAACATAATACAAAGACATTATTACCTTCCAAGGAATATAATATATTCCAACAAAAGGTAGATATACTCATTACACTTTATTGTTGTAAGACCCTTGTTTTCCCCAATATGTAATTAATCGTTTCTAATGATTTTCATGCCATGGCAATATAAACATTATAATCTTATTAATGTTTAATTAGAAAATTCCAACCAAATGACTGATGGGTGAAGACTGAAAATTATTGGTCATGATACCACCAAAGGAATAAGAGGAGATGCTATTAGACTAAAGGAACCAAAGCCTCCTTACTGAAGAATTAATTTGGAAATATTTAGTTGTTTCCCTTAACTCGGATTTCAAGGAGAAATCAGTTATTGAGGGAGAACTAACGGTTGAGAAACCAACCACCCTCAATGAATGGAATTATGGAGGGCTTCCTAAGGTGATAGAAATCTATGAGTTAGAGGAAAAAAGGAGAGATCACCATGAGTCCCCATGATTGACCCATGGGTTTCCTTTTGATAGAAGAAAGAGGATAGGTCAAGAACCTTCCTGAGTGATGTGTGCAAGAGAATCACAAGAGTTCATATAGAAAGGGGGGAAGGAGAGAGACAAACCAAATCAGAATTTGGGGGATGATAAGGAATAAGGAAGGAGGGAGCCCACGTATTGGTATGGAGACATAAGTCTCTAAGGAAGGATCTAGTTCCAAGAATCATCAATGAGTCCAGGAACCCAACCTGAGATAAAAATACCTCGATCTTGATGCTGGAAGGAATATGATAAACCTTAAAGAGGCTTGAGCTAAGAGGGGTGAGTAATTCACTACCAGTGGTGGTGTGAAGAAGAGTGACCTTCAAATTCCAATATTCTCGAGAACCTGAGAGAGATTCCCTGGTGGTATCATGGCTTAGCATGGGGGTGGCCTACTTTCGAAGTTGCATATCAAGCAAATCCTACAATTGGGTGGAAAGGAATATACCCATATTCAGTTGGCTGGATACATCCTGTGAACAAATAAGTATTCTTATACCTTGTGAATTGGGTACAATGAAAGGCTAGTGCCTGTAATTGTATACATGGAGGTGTAAGCTTTTTTTATGAGTAGACTAATTGTTTCTTTGCATGTCTATGTATTTGAGTAATGGTGGAACTGTATTAATGAATTCATCCTATGAATGATTTCATGGATATATATGCCCGTATAACTAAAATGAAGTTCTCATGCTGTAAAATGTGTTTTTGGCATGCTTTTATAACTAACAAAGTGCATCAAATCATAGCTTATGATCATTTTTTTATTTTTATATATGTGTAATGAATGAATTTTATGACATGAAATACCTTTTCCCAAAATTTTATTTTTTCAAAAACCAAAATTTAAAGCGGAACTTATTCATCACATTGAATGAAACAACAAGGTAGAAAAGGGTTGATCACAAAATTGGTGAGGAGTAGTTGTATTTTCCTTAACATTTCATATTTATTGTGATTTGCATATTTTAATTAATTTATAATAATTGGTGGATGTTTTCTATGAGGTGTTCATGTACAAAGAATATCTATTCTGAAATTAGATTGACATTAGAGAATTTATCGCTTGTGAGTATATGTTGGAGTACCAATGGTTAATTGAACAATTTCTAAGTAGTTATGTCATTTTTCATCCCCTATGTTATATATATAAGAACAACTATAAAGTTGTAATTGTATCTAAACTTTGTTATGGCATGTAAAACTCATAGAAAATAAAGTATGGGGCGAAGCCAACATAAAATATATTGCAAGATGATATGAAACATGCCTTCAAACATGTGTATTGTTTATGAAGCCTTCATTGCGATTTTAATTTTTTTGATTCCTCAAATCACCTATATTATACTATACCCATTACACTTTATTTTTGTAAGACCCATGTTTTCCCTAGTATGTAATTAATCATGTTTAATGATTTCCATGACATGGAAATATAAACATTATAATGGTATTAATGTTTAATTTGAAAATTCCAACCAGTTAACTGATGGGTGAAGCCTTAAAATTGTTGGCCATAATACCACTAGAGGAATAAGAGGAGATTCTATTAGACAAAAGGAACCCAATCCTCCTTGCTGAAGAATTAATTTGGAAATATTCAGTTATTTCCCTTAAATTTTATTAAAAGGCAACATTAGTTAATGAGGGAGGACTGGTGGTTGAGAAACCAACAACCCTCAGTGAATGGAAGTATGGAGGGACTCCCGAGGTGACATAAAGTCGTCAGTTAGAGGAAAACATGAGAGATCACCAAAATTCCATGTGATTGGCCCACAGGTTTCCTTTTGATAGAAGAAAGAGGATAGGTCAAGAACCTTCCTGAGGGATGCATGCAAGAGAAGCACATGAGTGAAGACAACAAGGGGGAATGAGAGAGGTATACTGGATTAGAATTTGGGGGCTAAGAAGGAATAAGGAAAGAGGGATCCCATGTATGGGCATGGATACGTGAGTCTCAGAGGAAGGATATGGTTGCAGGACTCATCAGAGAGTCCAGGAACCCAACCTAAGCTAAGAGACCACGAGCTTGATGTTGTAAGGAATTTGATAAACCTTGAAAAGGCATGAGCTAGGAGGGGCAAGGAATTAACTATTAGTGGTGGTGTGAAGGAGAGTTACCTTCACATGCCAATATTCCTTAGAACCTAAGAGAGATTCTCTCATGGTATCTTGGATTGGAACGGGGGTGGCCTATTGCCAAAGTTACAAACAAAGAAGAGCCTATGATTGGATGGAAATGTGTACACCCATAGTTAGTTGGTTGGATCCAGCCTATGAACATACAAGGATTCTTATACCTTGTGAATTGAGTATAATTAAGGTTTGGTGCTTGTAATTGTAGACATGGAGGTGTAATCTTTTTTGGTGAGTAGATTGGTTGTTTCTTTGCATGTCTGTGTATTTGAGTAATGGTGGAACCGTATGAATGATTGCATCCTGTGAATTATTTCATGGATAGATATGCTTATATAATTGAAATCGATCCTTACATTATATGCAATTTCTCATGTTGTAAAATGTATATTTGGAATACTTGTGTAACTAACAAGTTTGTATGGATTACATATGTTTTTTATCACCATTAATCCGATCGATTCATGTAGCCCAATACACATGGTAAAGGTAGGGTCTAACCATATGAATATGGAAACATATAAATGGAGAGCTTGTGAGATATGAACCTCCTTTAGAATAATAATGGAAGAAGTTCCCTGGAAACTGGGAAGGTCTCTGCATAGTCAGAGAGCCTTAGTTCCTATGAAACCCCTATCTTGAAGTGGAAAGTATGCAGGAGACGTAAATATTCCCTAAAGAGATGAAGAGAAATGATTTAGACATTTTTGGAGTAAGGAGAGAATTATGAAGGTCTAGTAAAACATTGAGAAGAGACCTTAAATAATCCCTTGGAAGTGAAGTCCTAATTTAGGATGTTAATTGAAGGAAAAATTTTGAAGAACCCTCAAAAAATTGGCTAAGTCCAAGATTAGACTGTTTTTCGACATAAATATTGATCTTCGAGTTGGTATGACTTGCAACCATTGATTTTACATAGTGATTAGATCCCAATTGTTTGTTGAACGGTACAATTGTCAAGGTTCCTCATGTTTTAGGACTTTCATGAAGTGTCAGCAATGAAAAATACCCAAGGCCATCGACAACCATTGATCCATCAGAGAGTTTCTTTGAGAGGTCTGGATGATTGGATCCATTGTGGTGAGTATTATCAAAGTTCAATGTTTGAAGTAGCCTTGGATACCCAAAGTGGATACACTCCAATGGGGAAGACTTTGAGAAGCAATCTGGATCATATATTAGTGAATATCTAAGAATTAAGCTTAGTTGTATATCATTTTGGGTCGCTATTAAGTGAGGATAAGAGGGAGAGTGATTTCATGCTGACAAGGAATGTCAACATGTCCATAGGATGACACATGTTATCTTGTAATTTGTAGAAAGGACAGAGTGTGAGACCATTTCAGTTTTAAGTATGGGGGAAAGTCCTTAATCCTATCCCTCAAATATATAAGTTGAGAGATATCAATCATTCATTAGAGAGGTGTTATTTAGAGTGAGTTGTGGTCCCAAAGGAGATGTACTCTGACAGGAGGTACTTCGAGGAATGATTTAGATCGTCAATCGGTGAGTGGGAAATATGTAACGACAACCATCGATCTATTGTGGGTCCCACATGGTCGAGTAAGAAAAGGTTAAGGGAATGGATGTTAATTGCCATGCAAGTTAGAGGCACTAACATGATCTGATCCATTGGAAATTAAGTTTTGAGAGAGGTCCCGGTGAAATATGGACTCTTGATCCTGGCTATAAGCCTGTCAGAGGTCAGACTATTGGAGTGCAATGCATGAGGCTGTGTTGGGATGCTATAGAGAGAGATACAAGTTAAGGATGATGGCTAATATATCGGAGGGTTAATTTGTGAAATATTGACCATTGATGTGGTGTGCAAGGAATAGGTTTCCATCCCCTAGTTCCATTTATGATCATGTATAAGCATCAGGAGAGAGGAGATGACATAGAGATGATGTATTATGATAGTGTGGCAGCCAACACATCCATAATAAGAAGACATGATGATACCTTGTTTTTCAAAGGATCGAGGATGGGCCCCTATGAAGATCAGGCCTTTGGATGGTCTCCCTTAATTGTCGATCTTTGGATATGAGGGTGAATAGATCTCCACCATTGATTGAAGGGCATTTCCATAAAAAATTCTGAGTGTGGGGTTACTAGGGGAATCCCATGTGAATAAATCCAAGAGGAGATATAGACCATATATTGATGATTATGCAATATTTAATATTATTTGTATATCTAATTGGGTCCCACATGTTCACCTAGTGTGAGAATGAGGAGGTGGATGTTAACAATGAGCAAGTTCAAGGTGTCGATGATATCGGGACCATTGAATGTCATATTCTAAGATCCATTGGATTTGGAGGATGTATTCATCAATGTGTATGTTAGGGAATATGAGTTGGGGTGGCATATAACTCTGATGGAGAATAAATTCGATGAAAATGAAAATTTTTGAGTGAATCTGAGACAATAAATTTGGTGGGCCTGATAGGCCAAGGACTGATTGGCCAAGTGGTAGGTTCCATGCCATATCTATGCCATATGGACACACGTGACATGGATCCAAGTCGGTGCCACATGGTGATGAGGTCAATTTTTGACAATGAAGGCCTAAGAAACTTTAGAAAGCCATAACTTTTGATCTAGAGCTTGGTTTTGAGCATGGTAATGGTTGTTGGAAATATCTTGACGAACAAAATAAAATGGTTCAATTGATAAGAGGCTTCAAGGTGGATAAGGAGAATAAAAATTTTAACACCCCATCCCTTAAAAGGTACTTAGGGGGTTGGGTGCCTAGAAAAGTGGTATCAGATCAGAGTTCAAGAACTAGGACTAGATGGGACAAAGATCGGTAACATGATTGGTATAAAAAGGCCAAGATGATCCTATTAGAAAGAGTTTCTTTGTGTTAAGAAAAAAAAGGGTTTATTTATCATTTTCACAAGCTCCTTGAGAGGAAGGACTACAAATTAAAATTTTGTTTTGGAATTTCTTATAGCAGAAAAGTTACATTTTGATTTGCAGCAGAAGAAACATATTGTTTCTTTGTTGGAATGATAGCTACTCCTACAAGAGTGGGAGTATGCTAACAAACATTAATGGTTGAACCTAAATGTGAATGGTTGAAAATGGAAAAATCCTATTAAGGGTTTCTTAATTCTAGAGAGTGAATAAACTGGATGGTTATAATAAGTTTTAAATTTACCTATAATTATGGGATGATGGAATCCTTACCAATTGAAATTTGTATCTAAATAAAAAAATTAAACCCTATTTAGAGGATTGATGGGAACTTGTAAGGCCAATTTACTTGACCTATAATGAATGAAACTTGTTCTTGAGATGATCTATTTAAATAAACGAAGACAGAGTACTTTGGATTGTTTCTAATCCTAATAAAATAGGTAAAGTGATATGGGCATGTGAGAAATTTTATGAGCTCATGGTTGTATTAAAGAAAATATATGTTCCTATTAACCTAAAGGAAAGTATATGCATATGAATGCAAACACCATACATATGGAATACATTTTCACTATAGGCATGTGTAAAATTCTTGGTACACAAGGGTATGTTGGAATGCATAAGGAAAATATTGAGCATGAATATAACATGCATATATAATTGTTATAGTCTGTTATTAGATGTAAAATGTGGTGTTGTCTTAGATCATATGGCTAGTCATCATCTGATTATAACAACATAAGTAAAATGTTGATGGTGTTGATTTCATACTACCTTATGAAGATAAGGTAGAATGGTTAATGAAATGTTGATTCCAAATATGGTAAAGAAAATGCTTGGGCATTTTCCTATGACCAATGAGTTATATTAACATCTGGAGGTGGATGATATCCATATGGGCATGGCTTAGTATACTCAAGTAGCATTGAGAGGAAATATAGAAAAGTATTTCCTTGGTAAAGGTATGTTGACCAAGAATGGTTTGAGGCATAAAGAGATACTAGGATCATTATCATGTTACCTTAGGTAATTTGGTAATTACCCAGTTAGTGTTTTCTAAATTGTCAAATACTTTGGTTGCAGAAGAGAAAAAGTTGGTTTCTTGTTGGTTTCTATCATGTAAAGAGGGAAACATAATTATGATTTTATTGGTGAGATTGGTCATGTAAGACTGTAGGATCTCATCAAAATAGGATGATGTAAAAAGGTTCAAGTGATACACACACACACACATGATTAAAAGGCATGGTATGAAGATCTGAATGAGTGGGCTATGAGGAAATATGTGTGATTTATAGTTTTGAGAAATGCCATGGATGCATGCCTAACCTATGTTAAAGGGTTTTTTTTGTATTGATTTAATGATAGCTTGAAGGGGGGGGGGATGTATGCCACTCTTTATATAAGTTAGTGTAAATTGTTGAAAGAATAAATGAGTAGGAACACTCTATTGTCATGATAGAAGGAAATATGATTATTCCTTTGAAGATTGCATGAGAATGATTGTTGTTGGAATACTGAGAAGGAGAGGGGGGTGAATCAATATGATCACTTTTTACCACTTTCAATCACAGTACATATAAACTTCAAATTTATCACTAGTATATAATTTATGATTTCATTCAATATATAATCAACATACAACCATAAGAAACATCATCACATCAAATAACCACATGCATTGTACACTACAATTTACATGGAAACCAAAATCGAAACCACAGAATGCTTTCTTATATATCAAATATTACATTTATAGGAAGTACCAACTTCCAAATTCTCCAGCACCAACTAGAAGAAGGCACCAACCTCCTAATTTACAATCAATATCCTAAAGGAAGTAACAACTCACTAAGTTCTCCAACACCAATCGGAAGGAGGCTATGACCCCCTGATTTACAGGAAACAACCTGAAGGAAGTATCGACTCCCTGAATTCTCTAGCACCAACCAGAAGGAGCATACAACCCCCTTTACTTTCCTTGTTCTTCCACCCTGAAATATAAGTGTAGACTCGTTGTCACTACCAATGATCAACATATAATTTCCACTATCACTGATGCGTCAACCAACCTTTCACTGCCACATTAACCAACCTGTCACTGTCACATCAAACTATAACCGATGATCAATCAATCATCCAACCTATCACATCAACCTGTGACTTTCACTCTGTCATATCAACCAATCACTATCACTCTATCACTGATATACCATCATCAACCAACTGTAACCAGATCCACTCACATGGATACAACAACCATCATGTACATCAACCATGTACATCAACTTGTAATATACCATGCATCGACCATGTACCATACCAAGTACATCAACCATATACCATATCACTTACATAAACCATGTATCAAACCTATACCATCCCATGCATCAACCATGTACCATATCACATACATCATAATATATCATCAAAGAAGTGCCTCAAGCATAACCACTATAGCCACAATACCAAGATACAAATATAGCCAATATGTGCTACTAATCAATGTACCATAAGACCACTAAGGGGTACCTAAACATGTACCAACATGACCAAGACATGCACCTCATACATTACCACCATATACCAAAAGTGTACCTCAACCACATGTACAAAAAACACAAATATGTGTCTCTAGCATATGCCCAAATCACCATACCATGCCTCAAACATGTACCATATCACCAAGATATATCAATCAAATCATGCATATAAACGTACCTCAGAACCTGTAACTAACCTGGTGCTTCATCTCACAGACAAATAGATCGATTTGGGCATCAACAACATGGTACAACCATCCTTCCTTAACTTTTTATTTTCATTGTGGGACCAAGACCAATTGTCTAGTGGGGTCTCACATTACAAGCCCTAAACAAACCACACGGGTGATTCGTAGGACACTAGCTCTTTGACCCATGGGGGACAACCAAAATAGGGTTTTCTTAGAAAATACCTCTCTCCTCTGCAATCCCAAAAATCCTGCACTTCTCACTCTTTCGTTGCGTCATATTTCTCCGTCACAAACTCACTAATAGATATCTTACTAACATTGAATATATTCAATAGAATGTGTGTGTGAATGTGCTTATGAGTGATTTCTTGAGGTTTATATATACTTTTTCTAAGTAACCTATTTCCTTAGCTTTAGGGCTTCTTGAACTTTCTTGATACAACCACTTTACCCTTTGACTAAATACTTGTAATTGTTTAGGGGCTTCTTAACCATTCTTCAAGGCTTCCAATTTCATGACCTCATAACTCTTGAACCACGAGGAACCACGTGACATACCACCTAGCATTGGGAACTGTATGATGAGGACTATTTATATATGAATGTGTTACCTACCGTTACATTTTCATTTATGTCTTTATTCCTCAAACAACTTTGGGCTTCATGACCACACCTCTTGGATTCTTGTAGACTTCTTCAAAGTGTATTCCCGTGAGGGCCATTATTAGAGCTACGCCATAAGGGGACCACTTTGGATACTTCTCCAAATACACCCATCACATCTGTTTTCATCAATGACAACCACTACATGTTGACATCAATGAAAACCAATTGTCCAACAATATCCCCCTTTAGCTTTGATGGAAACATTCATACTCCAACACTTATACTCTACATGTGACCAATGTTCCTTCGATGTTTCTCTCCTCATGTTTCTCTCTCCCTTTGACATCAATGGAAAAGGGTATCTACCCTTGGGTATACACCCCATGTATTCATTCTTCTAATCTTTCTCTTATGATCTTTCTCTTTCTCCCCCTTTGACATCATTCCTAAAATGATAACTCCCCTTGTTTCTATACCTTCTCTAAATGATCTCTTTTTTGAAGTCATGCACTCCCCCTATCTTCATGCTTCTGATATTTTATTTCACGATCTCTTTTTCTGACAATTTCTCTCCCTTGAATTATCTACATGATGTGGTCTAGATCAATGTGGGATTTTTGTACATACACTTCCTTTCCTATTTTTCGGTGCTTCTTGTCCATTGGTTCTTCCTCTTGTAATTCACTGACACATATAAAAATCATTCAAAGTTACTTGAATTCAAATATTCATGGATTTTCAAGTTCACATTAATGAACATACCTTCTTCTAATTATTTCCCTATGAAGATATAACTTATATTGATGGTTTATCTTTCCTTGTATTGATATGCCCTTCACTGCTTTCCTTCCTGATTCCACTTGTGATGCAGGAGCATCTCTCCATGCCAGCCAGTCAGCCAGGTCAACGCGCACTCATGCAGGGCTGAAAGGGAGGCGCAGCCTCATTTTGAATTTGAATTCAATGTAAATAAATGCCTTAGGCTGGTGATCCATGAATTCCATGCCTTTACGCAGGCTGTAGATAAGATAGGCCTTTATTATAGATTGGTTGAGATCTAGTTCTGGATAGCAGACTAGACAGTCCATTCATTGTAATTGAATAGGGTAGGTGTACCTGGAGGGAAGCGCTGAGAGCACCTCAGGTAAAAGAGATTTTGAGATCTCATTTTGAGAGTAGAGGATGGGAGAAGAGAAGAGCTGAGGAGAGCTCAAGAACACCTTGTAAAAATACAGGCATTTTGCCAATTATTAATATATGAACAGAGAGCAGTTTTTCCTGCATGATATTCTGTTTATGTGTGTGCCTGTAAGTGTTTTCCTTATGTTGTAATTATATGTTGTTATTATACCTTTGTAGAGAGTGTGTTTTATTTCAGGTTTGAGAGGTCTTTGAGGTTTCATGCCATGAGGGCGTGACAGAGTGTTGAGACTCTGAGTACCGGTGCATGGAGAGGGCACTTCTGAACTCGTGAGGAGTCAGACAGAGATGCGCGGAAGCACAAGCCTGGAATCATCAATTCATACAGAAGGAGGACTTTGGGGTTGCTAAATACCTCAACAGTCAAGGCAGTGTAGCTGAGACACTGTTGTGGACAGAACCTTTACTAGGAGTTCTATGGGAGCTCTTCCAAGAGGGTATCGAGTGTATGTACAGGAGTGTACAGAGAGAAAGAAATCTGCGGTGAGTTCTTAAGCGAATACCAGAATCACTGAGGATTCTGAGAGGCTCTGCCAGGAGGGCATTGAGCAGGTGCACAAAGTGCATAGGCATCCAGAACCACTGAATGTTCTGTTAGAGAAGAGACTCCRCYGGGAGGGYGTTGAGTAAGTGTGCAGATGGMACRGGAGGAAGGAACTCTTTGAGTTCTRAAGCCGAAGGAAGCATCCATTGAGGGAAMTTTCATTGGGTTACTGAATACCCAGAGAACTCAGCAATACATGCCTTGWGCTGGAAGACTGCCAGKAGGTATTGTATTCTCCRTCTGCAGGAGGAAGAGARAATCCCTCAAGGGGGTCTGAGTGTTTRTGGAAGCTCRGGACAKATAGTGCTTTGCRYGCGAAGACTTTGCAGGAGTGCAGGAGCCAAAGAATCCCGTGAGGATTCAAAGGGYAGAARCTCARGAAGGGMAGCRYTTTTACGCGTCTCAACGGGACTCATGTTGAGAGTTCACAGAGGAGAAGAAATGCACAAAAGTCCTGAAGATCCAACACTTGGAGAGTGATTGGACGTTGAGCGCAAGGAGTGCGCCAACTTTCCATTGAAGGAGTGGGAGAAACCAATCTCAGGAGGGATAGTTCCGTGGTGAGACTTTGGGAACAGACCCAGGAGGAGCGCGCATTGAGAGAAGCTTTGGAGCGGGATATCTCCAAGAGGAAGAATCAACGGACAGGATTCGCGGAGGAGAATCGCGAAATCCCGGGGATCGTTGGATCATGGAGAAGTTGTGCGGGTGTTAAACCAGAGGCGCAGGAGGAACTAAGAGCCGTCGCGTATCGGCATATCGGAATTTGGCATTTGACGAAGCAAGAGTTTTGCGCTCGTCGAAATCGTGAGTAGCGATTTCCCGAATCATCGGGAGTCGTCGATCAGGACAGGGACACGTGGCGTGAGATCCCTGAGGATCGGGATTCGGCGTTCGACGTTTGGCGATGAAAGAGTGGCTTGCACGTCAAAATCGTGAGTAGCGATTTCCCGAGTTAATGGGAGTTGCGATCGTCAGTAGGACAGGTGGCACGCGATCCCGAGAAGTCGGACTTCGGGGTTTCGGTGCTCGGCGTTTCGGGGTTTTCGACCACAAGGAAACGTTGAGTCGTGGATTCGCGACCCGCGAAGTCCCGAAGAGGACGTGGCAGCGTGGGACCCCAGGTACTCGTGGAAGACAGGTGGCGCGATCTCAGAGAATCGGCACCTCGGCACTCGAGGTTTTAAAATACAGAGTGTTGACATCGCAAAGGGCGATTTCCCGATAGTGCAAGTGGAGGACAGGCGTCAGGGCGTTAATCCATATGAGTAGGCATTGACAAGTGGCGTCAACTCAGAGTTCGAGGATCTGAGATTTGGAGGGCGAGTGAATCGTAGTATCCTATTTTCCGATCTCGAAGATAGGGAAACCCCCGATATCCGAGGACGTTGACCCCCTTTGACCATCGAGATTCGGGGAAGTGAAAGACCCGATATCGTGAGCGCTGGACTCGTGAAATCGCGAGTCCCGAGTTCCGAAGATAGGGACATATGTGGGTAACCCCCGAGGGGAGATTGGAAGAGTCCTTTGACATTTCGAGCCGAGAATTAGAGAAGGTCCTGGTGAGAGCAGGGTGGAACCGTGAGGGTTGCCTCTTTTTGCTGTCAACTTGTCCACTGGTTCCACTGATTCCACTAATTCCAATGGTTATTATGATTTCATCCAATTTCATTTATCCATTTAGACCTGTCAAATCTCTCATGAATCCATCTCTATCCATATGTCACAAACTGCCCATGAATCTGCTACTCAATTGCATAAAATGTTGACCTATCTATGATTATAACATATTCCATGTTTTCAAGTTGTCTTCTCAATTTTGAAAATAATATTGTACATGTATGCAACAATATGTATTGAATATGTCCATGTCTGAAAGCATGCCTAGAATATTCTATACAGTGAATCTCTGCCACTCTAAAAATTCCAGTCCAAAAACTACAAATACTTCATATTTCTCAAAAGATAGTTCTCTGATCTATAGAGATTTTTCTTACACTCCCTCTCTTCAATATTCATATTTACTAGGATTCTCCAAGACAGATGGATTAGAAAAATACTCGCTATGATGCAGATTAATATTCCTCTTCATTTGCGGATTCATCATCATCCTCCTTCTGAATTATGACCTCTTCCTATTTTCCTGTGGATTCATCATGATCTCGTACTACTGCAAATCCTCTGAGTACAATCTCTAGGACTTGGTATTCATTCACTTGTTCTTCTTGTTTTTCATTTCTTCTCCAAACCTTCGTGTATCTAACATCGTCCTTTTTTTCTGTAGATTTTTCTTGATCTCATACTATTGCCAATCCTAATAGTATGACTTCTAGGTGTCCTTCATTCATTTGTTATTCCTTTACATGTTCCTATTTTCTTTTCCAAACATTCTTATATTTGATATCAATTTTCTCCTTCATATAATTATCCAGCATGCTTCTACAATCACAAGCTATATGTCCATAGTTATGGCATTTGTAACATTCAGTATTATATGGAGTTACATATGCATTTCTTGTTTGAACATTTCTTCCATAAGGTCTGTGATATGCAGTTTTGTGTCCAAAGTTAGAACAAATAAAGCAATGACCATAAAAGAAACATTCATACCTGGGAGTGAATTATCTTCTTTGTGATGCATTCCTTTTGAATTCATGCCTTGGATGATCACAATCTTCTCTTTTGTTGTTTCCTTCACAATGATTGAAGTTTCTTTGATACCTGAAAGTGGAGGGTCATATTTGATATATGTCTTTTATCTAATATTCTTCTTGAGTTTTCTTTATTTCTGGAATGTTCCTTTTTGAGGGCTCACATTATTCCTTCTTAGTAGGGCCTTTGATGACTTTTGCATAACTCTTAGTCTTCTCTTCATTATTTTTTTCTAGCAGCCGATAACATTTCTCTTCAGCTTTACTTACTGATGTGTGGATATTTCTCTCTCTTTAGTGTTCTTGTTGATCTCGACAACTTTAAGTAGTAATGTAACAAATTCTTCTTCGATATTCTCACATTCGTATTCTTTCTTCATCATTTGGATCTTCATAACTTCTTCCTTTCTCTTTACGTCTTAAAGTTGGGTCTTCAAGGAGACAATTTCTTCTTCAAGTATTATTTCCTGTTGACTGAATTCTTCTTCAAGTTTATTTAATTCCTCAAATATTTCCTTGAGATGGCTAGTCAAAATATTTTATCTCTTCTCTGCTTCCTTTCTTTGTGCTACTATTTCTTCTTCCAAAAATTTATTTTCTTCCAATTGACTTGTGCATTCTTCATCAATCCTTCTGGAATATTCTACTTGGAATTTTAGGTTTGTAATAATTTGTTGGACTTCTTCAAAGATGGGATTTTGAGACTCCCTTTTTATCTTTATAAATTATTCCTCAAGTGAATTATTTTTCTCTCTTTATTTGACCAACTTGTCTAAGAACTAGTTAGGTGTCTCTCATAATCTTCTTCTTTTGAATCTATCCGACTTGATGAGATTATTTCTTCCCATACTAACTCGACATATTCTTCACATTCTTTATTCTGTTTGGCATGTTTTGGATCTACGGTAGAGTGGGATTTTTTTAAGTATAGATTATGTAGCTTATCCCAAAGTTCTTTGGTTGATGAACATTGTCCCACTTTATATTATACATAATCACATAATCCTTCCAAGATGAAATCCATTTCCATGTTTTTGTTTCTTTTCAATTCCTTCTTGGTTGTAGTCTTTAGTTTCTTTGAACCGGTGTATCATGTAACAAATAAGTGTCAAACATCATACCCCTCTACCTGTAAAAATACTTTCATCTTTATGTTCCAAATCTCATACATTAGACCAATCTGACCATCAAACCACA
>JZKD02S1592451.1:521134-557632 GCA_000966675.3 Picea glauca
ATCAATATGAGCACTTCTTACCACTTTCAATAATAGTACATATAAACTTCAACTTTATCAGTAGTATATCATTTATGATTGCATTAAATATATAATGAGCATATAACCATAATCAATATCATCAAATCAAATAAACACATCCAAAATACACTAGAATTTATGTGGAAACCCAAATGGGAGAAAACCACGAGATGATTTCTTATATATAAAAGATTACATTCATAGGAAACACCAAATTCCAAATTCTCCAGAACCAACTGGAAGGAGGCATCGACCCCCTGATTTACAGGAACCAACCTGAAGGAAGCACCAACTCCCTAAGTTCCTAACACCAACCAGAAGGAGGTTATGGCCCATTGACTTATAAGAACCAACCTGAAGGAAGCACCAACTACTTGAGTTTTCTGGAACCAACCAGAAGGAGGCTACAACCACCTTTCCATGCCCCATCCTTCCACCCTCAAATATAAGTGCAGACTCACTATCACTACCATTGATCAACCTGTAATTGCCACTGATATGTAAACCAAGTTGTCATTTTCAAATCAACCAACCTGTATCTTTCACATCAACCTGTAATCGATGATCAACCAGTCATCCAACCTATCAAATCAACATGTGACTGTCACTCTATCACATCAACTAATCATTGTCACTCTATCACTGATATACCATCATAAACCAACTATAACCAAATCCACTCACATGGATACCAAAACCATCATGTACATCAACCATGTAAATAAATCATCAACCATGTACATCAACCTATACCAACCATGCATCAACCATGCACATCAACATGTATCATACCATGTACATCAACCCATATGATACCATGAATCAACCATGTACCATACCAAGTACATCAACCATATATCATATCACATACATCAACCATATATCAAAATGGTACCATCTCATGCATAAACCATGTACAATACCATGTACCATATCACGTACATAATAACATATCATTAATAAAGTTCCTCAAGCATAACCAAGATAGCCACAATACTAAGATACCAATATAACCAATATGTTCTACTAATTAATGTACCATAACACCACTAAAGGGTACCTAAACATGTACCAACATCATCAAGACATGCACCTCATACATGTACCACCATATACCAAATGTGTACCTCAACCACATGTACCTAAAACACAAATATGTGTATCTAACATATGCCCAAATAACCATACCATGCCTCAATCATGTACCATATCAACAAGATATATCAATAAAATCATGCATATAAGCATACCTCAGAACCTGTAACTGACCTGGTGCTTCAACTAATAGAGAGATAGACCAAGTTGGGCATCAAAAACATGGTACAAGCATCATTCCTTAACTTTATCTTGTCATCGCAGGACCAATACCAATTGTCTAGTGTGGCATCACGTGACGAGCCCTAGACAACCCACAGGGGTGCCTCACATGACACTAGCTGTCTAACCCATGGGGATCAACCAAACTAGGGTTTTCTCATAAAATCCCACTCTCCTCTGCAGTCTCGAAACTGCCACACTTCTTACTCTTTATATGCCTCATATTTATCCATCACAAACTCACTAATATATCACTTACTCACATAGAATATATTCAATAGAACGTGTGTGGAAATGTGCTTATGATTGACTTCTTGAGGTGTATATATAATTTTTCTAAGTATCCTCTTTCTTTAACTTTAGGGCTTCTTAAAATTTCTTGTTACAACCAATTTACCCTTTGACTAAATACTTGTAACTATTTAGGGGAGTCTTAACCATTCTTTAGGGATTCCAACTTCATGGCTTCATAACTACTCAATCGTGAGGAACCACATGATTTACCACCTACCGTTGGAAATGGTCTAATGAGGAATATTGATCTATGAGTGTGTTACCTATATTTACACTTTCCTTCATGGAATTATTCCTCAAACAACTTTGGGTTTCATGACCACACCTCTAGGTATTCATGTAGACTTCTTCAAAGTGTATTCCCATGAGGACCATTCTTAGAGCTACGCCATAAGAGGACCAATTTGTATACTTTTCCAAATACACCCATCACATATATTGACATTAATGACAACCACTGCTTGTTGACATCAATGACAACCAACTATCCAACAATGTAAATGACAACCAATTGTACAACAATTGTGAAAAATCATGAGTTAAATAAATTTAAATAAATATGCAAATGATATTGTAAAGTGTGATGGTATTATACACACACACACACGCACACACTATGATGATACATGCGATTAAGTGCATGAAATAACAATGAAAATGAAATATGATAAAAGATATGTGCATGTGTGAATGTGAAAATCGAATGCATAATAAGAATGTATGATTATAATTACTTATGGAATATTGGGTAAGAATTTGAAATGATGAAGTTGAGGCTAACTAAGGATTGAGATCATTCCAATAAATGATGGATATGCAACAAGGGAATTGCATGTTGATACAAATCTAGGTGAAGGAACTGTGTGAAAACTCTATCAGGAGAACAAAGCTACAACTATAATGATTGATGGAAAACTAGGCAGTGAGGTGCAAAGCCTATTTATATAAGAATCATGTATTGCATTTTAAAAATATAATGCATGTATGAAAGACATGCAAATGAATTTCAACCAATATGATCTATGTTTGGTAAATGTGTCGAGTGTAGTAGTTCATAATTACTTTGTGAGCCAAACCTTGCTGTTGTAATATGTTGATTTCATCCAGGAAAGGTCAATATGAACTTGAGAGAGACTATTCAAGGAAGAGATAAAGAATGTCCCAAAAGGGGAGGAATTGCATAAGCAATAAATGAGAAAAGGGAGGAACACTTTCCCCACTTTAAAACTCTGAATCATGAGACAAAGTCGTATTCTCTAAAAGAAAAACTGTGAAATACAAGGAAAACAAAATTAATAAATATGTTTAAATGAATGAGATTGATTAAGTTGTGTTGTGAAAAGTAATTGATATCTTGGTAATAGTTCAGTTAAGTTGAAAGTTCCATGATTGTGCAAAGGATTTGGAAGGAGGAAAAAATCCCTTGTCTCCTTTCTTGTTGTTTAATGTGTTTCTCTAGGATGATAAAATTGAGATGTTGTTATGTGTGAATGATTTCAACATGAGAATGATGATAACTATATAACTGCAGAAACAAAATAAATCTTAATGTTGTTTTCACTCATTAAAACCTTGAGGGAAATGTAATAGAGTGCATATAGATATGTTAGAACATATCTAGGAATGTTTTAGTGACTTAAATGATATGGTACATGCATTTTTATTTAATATGATAACTAGTATAATTGTGAATGTGATTATGCATGTTATTTGTAGGAAATGATTGGATCTGTTGAGGAAGGATAACTTCCAATGGTGGACAACCTCAAGTAGAGTATAAATACAAGAAGGATGTTGATAGAAAAGATTGACGAAGGGACTTTGGGAGTCCCCATGAAGAACCATTGATGAGGTAATATGAGAGAGAGTGCGTGCAGACAAAACATGTATAAATATTTCATGCCTAGGTGACATGAGAATTGGAAGGGATTGGATAAGAATCCCTTCTGAAATATTTTATATCTTGATGATATGCATGTGAATTTAATTGGTTGTTGTATTTCAATGACACCCATGAAGGGTAAGGTTCAAGAAAAGAATCTAAATTATAGAGAGAAGGACCTCTAGCAGTCAAGGATGATTGAGATCATTCCAAGAAATGATGGATATGCAACAAGAGAGTTGCATGCTGAGACAAATCTAGGTGAAGGAACTATGTGAAGACTCTGTCAAGAGAACAAAGATACAACTACAATGATTTCTGTAAAATGAGGAAGTGAGATGCAAAGCCTATTTATATAAGAATCATGGATTTCATTTTAAAAATATAATTCATGTATGAAAGACATACAAATGAATGTTTACCAATATGATCTTTGTTTGGTGAATTTTTCGAGTGCACTAGTTCATAATTAATTTGTGAACCAAACCTTGATGTTGTAATATGTTGATTTCATTTAGGAAAGGTCAAGATGAACTTAACCGAGACTATTCAAGGAAGAGAGAAATAATATCCCAAAAGGGGAGGAGTTGCATAAGCAATAAATGAGAAAAGGGAGGAACACTTTCCTCACTTTAAAACTACGAATCATGAGACAAAGGAGGGAAAAATACCTAGTCTCCTTTCTTGTTGTTTAATGCATTTCTCTAGGATGAGAAAATTGAGATGTTGTTATGTGTTAATGATTTCAATATGAGAATGATGATAATTATATAACTGCAGAAACAAAATAAATCTTAATGTTGTTTTCACTCATTAAAACCTTGAGGGAAATGTAATAGAGTGCATATAGACATGTTAGAACATATATGGGAATTTTTTACCGATTTAAATGCTATGGTACATGCATTTTTATATAATATGATAATTGGTATAATTGTGAATGTGATTATGCATGTTATATGTAGGAAAGGATCGGAATTGTTGAGGGAGGATAGCTTCCAATGGTGGACAACCTCAGGTAGAGTATAAATACAAGAAGGTTGCTAATAAAAAAGATTGATGAAGGGACTTTGGGAGTCCCCATAAAGCACCATTGATGAGTTAATATGAGAGAGAGTGCTTGCAGCCAAAACATGTATAAATATTTCATGCCCAGGTGACATGAGAATTGGAAGGGATTGGGTAAGAATCCCTTCTGAAATATTTTATATCTTGATGATATGCATTCGAATTTAATTGGTTGTTGTGTCTCAATGACACCCAAGAAGGGTAAGGTTCAAGAAAAGAATCTAAATTATAGAGAGGAGGACCTCTAACAGTCAAGGATGATTGATATCCTTGCAAGAAAAATTATGAACAAAGTATCATGAATACATTGACCAATCAGGAATGATTGTGAAAAAAAATGCTCATAAGTAGCACATTGATTGACTGCATTGAGGAGATGAATGTTGAATGAAAGAGAGAATGTATAGGATTTCCCATTATGGAATAAGGATCTTCCAATATTATACCAAATTTGTAGAATGGCAAAGAGAGAATTTGGTGGCCATGAGGATTAGCACCCTGGTTACCCATTAGCAAGGAATAATTAAATGCATTCATATGCAATTTTGATTTCATAACATACAATTCTGATTTGAGGTTGTGATCAGTTCAAAGAAAGGAAAAATAGTCCTTATATAACAATGAATGTGGATAGATAATCCATGAGGTGAGGAATTATTTGAGCTCGAACACACCATGGTAAAGTGTCTAATATGAAATGTGGTAACCTGAAATCAATGCAAGGATGCATTATGTATAGATGTGGGAATGGACATTGTCACAATAGATAAACCCACTTAATTATTGATTGCATTTTTAAAAGATTGGATGATGAAATGAATCATGTGTAAGGAATGACATTTCCTTTTGTTTTATATCCTTGAATAGATGAATGTGATGCAATTGTTAGTATGCACAAATTTTGAAATTGTTTGGAAGCCACTACGCAAGTGTGCAATGAAAATACAATGTGCATGAGAATGAACAAATTGTTTGGCTATGTGAAGAATTAATTACAAGAAGAAGGGTCTTGGATATGGAAGTAATGTAATCCCATGAGGAAGAAAAATGTATGTTGGTTGTAAAAGAGCCTAACTTCCTAGGGAAAGAAGTCTCAGGCTTGTGGAATCTGGTTCCTATATGGAACAGATCTAAAAATGGAAAAATAAAATGGAAATATGTGGGTGGAATATTTCAAATAAATTATTGATTGAAATTGATGATGGTGTATCATGAAATTAAGGGTATTCATGTGATATATGTGAGATTGCAGATATTCCTTAAAGGGACAAATGATGATTGTCAGTATGGAAATCATGGAAAATTTGTATTGTTGTGCCAAGAGAACCCTATGATATGACATTATCACCATAGAGAATGTTGTTTTGTGGTTACACAAGTTGGAGGAATTCCTTGGTGGAGAAAGCGAGAGGGATGCCTCAACTGTAAAACTTGGTGAAGTCTCTAAAGATCTTATTGTGCTAGAAATCCTTGGTAGGAAAGATGGATCTCCCAAGGGACTGTATATAAGAGAAGGGAATGCCTAATCCTGAGCCTGGAAGGTGAGTGACCACAAGGAAGAGGATACTTTGATAAATCTTGTAATATGTTGACTGGGATCATGAGCATAGTGGGTATGTCAAGGAAAAACAATGATCTAAGTAAATGTGACAACCATATGGATGTAGATCCATGAACTACATAGATACGTATTGTGCTTATATGAAAATTTCCTCTTGAACTATGAATAGAAATAACATAGTTTTGCATAAAATTGGGATTAATATGTTTGTTGTAGGTATGTGCTAAATGCCAAGAGTCTAGGAAAGGACCATAGCAAGAAGAGGGACAACATTGCTGAAACAACAAAAAAAAATGGGATAATGGCTAGTGTTGTTGAGATGAAAAGAACATTGAGCATGGTGTTCCTTTAAGGGTAATGTGATTGTAAGACCCTTGTTTTCCTGAGTATGTAATTAATCATGTTTAATGATTTCCATGCCATGGAAATAAAAACATTATGATAGTATCAATGTTTAATTGGAAAATTACAACCAACTGACTGATGGGTGAATCCTTAAAAGTATTGGCCATGATACCACTAGAGGAATAAGAGGAGATTCTATTAGACTAAAGGAAACCAAGCCTCCTTGCTGAAAAATTAATTTGGAAATATTCAGTTATTTCTCTTAACTTTGATTTCAAGGAAAAATCAATTAACGAGGGAGGAATGGTGATTGAGAAACCAACCACCCTCAATGAATGGAACTATGTAGGGATTCTTGAGGTGATATAAAGATATCAATTAGAATAAAACATGAGATATCTCCGTGATTCCCCATGATTGACCCACGGGTTTCCTTTTGACATAAGAAAGAGGACACATCAAGAAGCTTCCTAAGGGATGCGTACAAGAGAAGCACATGACTGCAGAAACAAAGGGGGAAGGAGAGAGATATACCAAATAATAATTTTGGGGTTGATAAGGAAGAAGGAAAGAGGGAGCCCATGTATGGACATGGATACGTGAGTCTCAAAGGAAGAATCTAGTTACAGGACTCATCAGAGTCTCCAGGAACCCAAACTAAGATAAAATACCATGAGATTGATGTTGTAAGGATTTTGATAAACCTCTAAGAGGCCTCAGCTAGGAGGGGTAAGGAATTCACTACCAGTGGTGGTGTGAAGGAGAGTGACCTTCACATGCCAATCTTCTTGAGAACCCTTTGAATGAAATATATCCTATCTATTTCGACATTAAATTTTCAACCCAGGGATCATAAGATTCGAGGTGCTAGCATAGTATATGCAAGTCTAGAGATCTAATCTAGCATAGTTTATCCTAATCTAATATAATGTCGACAAACTCAAATAATAAAGAGAATAAAATAACTAGAACAACTTGTCACCTAAGGTAGAAATCTGATATCGAGTGACCATATCTCATGAGTTAGGTCATTAATATTTTCGTTGGTTATTTAAAGCTATTGGAAAATTTAAGATGCGATAAAACTAAGGTGTGAAAATCAGTACAAGGGAAAAATAAAAAACTAGTACCGAAATGAGGTCTGGAAAGTGAATTGAGCAAGCAAAAGAGTAATCTATCCTAAGGATCAACATCATGCTTTCAATTTACAATTCATTGATTACAAAACAATCTACTGAAGAATTTTCCATTAAGGGAATGCCAATACACTGAACACATGTTCTTGTAACCAAATTAAATCTATGAACTAATCACTCAAAAGGATTCAAAATCGGAAAAAATGTTGTCATACTTAAAATGGAAATGTCACAACACAGATGTAATGATTACACAGTCCTGTCGGAGTTAGCTTAAAACAAAATATAATGGATTATGAACAATGGATATGCACAGTTTTTAAATGATCAACCTACAAAGGAGATACACACAGTTTCTATAATCAAAAAGGAAAATATACATACCTGGAACATAGTTAAGTAAGCATAGTCTAAGTAATTGAAGGAGAGTATATATATATATATATTCAACACAGTTAAAAGAAAGACATCTATGATTGAAACACAGTACGAATGAGAAACCTGCAAAAGAGAAGTTATATAAATATAAATATATAGTAAGATAAAAACACATGGACTATTGGTGGGCCTCTCAAGTAGTTGTGATACTCCAACTTATAAAACAAACACGATTTTGAGCACATCAACTCAGATTTGATTAAAATAAAATAAAAATAACAGTGATACATTTTAACAATGTACACCAATTATCTCATCATGGTAATCCCCTTTTGTGTTATGTGGCTTCAGGTATATATAGATTCTGAGAGGTTGACCACTGAAAGGGTTGAGTCTCTCTCAAAACTAGAAAAACGTTTAGTTGTTCTATTAATAGGAAATGAGTCTTAAAATTGTAGCTTGAATATAGGATCTATATTTAACTGTCTCAATCAAAATCTAATAGGATCCATAACAAGAGGGCAATAAAGGGTAAAAAACTCATGTTATAGTTTTTTCCAAAAACAACTGCAAGTATGCTAACAACCAAATCTGCTGCTCTAAGTTCCATAATAAGGAATAGATGGAGGTCCATATCTTTCTGTTGAACATTTAGGCTATGGGATTAAGGGTCGGATCACGCATTTTTCCTGTTTAATCAAAATAACAAGGTGTCAAATGATTACACCCAATTAATTAAATGTAATCTTAACATTAAACCATCAAAATAAATACAAAATGCACCTCATTCGCATCCCATAGAAAACTCATGAAAGGAACCTAATAACAAGCCCAAAAAGGATGAAGGAGATACAAAAGGCATGATTTTCATATAAAAATAGAGGTTTGGAACATAGAAAAAGTAGGCAAAATGTGGGGTCATCAAAACCTGAGATAGATTCCCTCGTGGTATCATGGCTTGGCACAGGGGTGGCTTGCTGCCGAAGTTACAAAACAAGAAAATCCTATGGTTGGGTGGAAATGCATACACCCATAGTCAGTTAGCTGGGTGCAACCTGTGAACATATAATTATTATTATACCTTGGGAATTGAGTACAATTAAGGGCTGGTGCATGTAATTGTATACATGGAGGTGTAAGCTTGTTTGATGAGTAGATCGGTTGTTTCTTTGCATGTCTGTGTATTTGAGTAATGATGGAATTGTACAAATCACTATATCCTATGAATGATTTAATGGATAGATATTCTTCTATAACTAAAATGAATCCTTGTAGTATATGCAATTTGTCATGCTATAAAATGTGTATTTGGCATGCTTGTGTAACTAATAGGGTTGTATGGATTACATATGTTTGTTATCACCATTAATATATTGGATTCATGTATCCCAATAGGCATGGTAATGTAGGGTGTAACCCTATGAAGACGAACACCTTTGAATGGAGATCATGTGAGATATGAACCTCCTTTAGAAGGATAGTGGCATAAGTTCCCTGGAATCTGTAAAGGTGTTTATGTATTCGAACGATATGTAAATCTTCCCTATATTGAAGTGTAAAGTCTACAGGATATGTAAATCTTCCCTCAAGAGATGAATATGAATACATCAGAGTTTTTTGGAGCAAAGTGAGAGTTTTGAAGGTCTGGTAAAACCTTGAGAAGTGACCTAAAAGAATCCCCGGGAAGAGAAGTTCTAATTCTAGTTGTTGATTGAAGCCAAACCTTTGAAGAACCCTAAAAAAATTGGCTAAGTCTAAGATTAGACTATTTTCCTACAAAAATCCTAAACTTTGAGTTGGAATGAATCACAATAGTTGATTTGACATAGTGATTATATCCCATCAGTTCGTTGAAGCGTGAAATCATCGAGGTTCCTCACATTAAATGACTTGCATGAAGTGCCGAAGATGAAAAATACCCAAGGCCATCGATAACCATTGATCCATTAGAGAGTAGATCTGGAGAGATCTAGACCATTAGATCAATCGTGTTGAGTATTGTCAAAGTTTGATGGTCGGATTAGCCTTGCATTCTCGAAGTTGAGGCACTTTGATGGGGAAGAATTTGAGAATCAATCTGGATCATAGATTAGAGAATAGTCAAGAAGTAACCTCATCCATAGATCGTTATGGGTCCCACTTAAGTGAGGCTAAGAGGGAGAGTGACATCATGCTGACGAGGAGTGTTAGCTTGTCCAGAGGATGACACATGTTATCCTTTAATTTGTAGAAAGGACTGAGTGTGAGCCTGTATCAGTTTTAATTATGGGGAAATGTACCTTAATATTATCCCTCATATCTATAGGTTTATATATCTCGACCATTCATTAGAGGGGTGATAGTCAAAGTGATTTTTGGTCATGGAGGAGATGTACTCTGATGAGAGGTACTCAGAGTAATGATCTAGATCGTTGATCGGTGCATGGGAAAAATGTAATGATATTCATCAATCTATCCTGGATCCCACATGGTCAAGTAAGAAAGCGTTAAAGCAATGGAAATTAACTGTCATGCATGTTAGAGGCACCGACACGATTAAAACTGTTGGAAGTTAAGTTCTAAGATCAGCCATGGTGAAAGTTGGACCATTGATCTCGAATATAAGCCTATCGGAGGTTAGATTGTCAGAGGGTGATATGCAAGGCTATGTTGGCATTCTGTCGGGAGAGATATGATTCAATGATGGTCGTTGATCTATCGAATTTTTTTTTGGTAAAATCTTGAATGTTGATGTTGTTTACGAGGAACATGGTTTCATCCCTTGGTTCCATGCCTATTTTTGTATAAGCATGAGGAGAGAGGATATGATGTTAACATGACATGTCATGCTATTGTGGAATCCAATACATCCCAGAGAAGAACACGTGTTGGTACCTTATTTTTCAAAGTATTGAGGATGGGCCCAGGTTGGACTCATGTCTTTGGATCATCTCCCTTAGTTTTCGATTGTTGGATCTGAGGGTGGATAGATATCCACTATTGATTGGAGGGTACTTCCATTGTGTTATCATCATAAAAAATTTCAGATCATGCTCTAAGTTTCAGAGATTTAGCGAAAAGCCACATCGCTATGGAAGTGCGATAGTTTGGAGGATAAAGTCTTGTATGGAGGAATACGGACAAATATAGTGAAGGCGTGAAAAGTAGGATTCTGTAAATCGTCGATCTAAAAGTAGCCTGGATCAACAGCTGATAGGAATATTGGGGGATGAAGTAGCATGGAAGATAATATCTCAAAGGTAGGCTGGGAAAAACCACTATAGTTTTGTTCATGGACATGTGGCGCCTCTAGAGCTACATCGGGGCGAAAAGAAGTTTTCCTAAGACCGCTTTCTCCAATCTTCGATATCGAAAGTTGCTAGGACATGATGGATCGTAGATCTTAGAGTGATCTAGATCAATAGATGAAATTCATATCGATGATTGAAGTAGCGCAAGGATTAATCGTTCGAAGGTGGGCTGGGGAAAACCACAATAGTTTTGTTCATGGACGCGTGGCGCCTCTAGAGCTACACCGGGGTGAAAATAAGTTTTCCTAAGACTGCTTTCTCCAATCTTCGATATCGAAATTTGTTGGGACATGATGGACCATAGATCTTAGAGAGATCCAAATCAATGGATGAAACTTGTATCGATGATTGAAGTAGTGCAAGGATTAATCGTTCAAATGCAGGCTAGGGAAAACCACTATGATTTTGTTTGTGGACGCGTAACGCCTCTAGAGATACATTGGGGAAAAAATAATTTCTCCTTAGACTGATTTCTCCAATCCGCAATTTCGATATGTGAATATAAAAGGAGGATCCTCGAAATTATTATATGATACTTTGTAGTATTCAAACTTTCAAAATTTGGCACAAACCATCCGTTCAAAAATCAATCTGAAAGTTGGATCAGATTTGCATTTTATTCGCTGCTTAAAAGGTGTTTTTCACAATGACCGCTAATCCTATCATTTTAACCATGAATGAACAAGACATCACCTCTAGAGAAGAAGCCCTAATCTATAGGGACTCCGATGTTTTTGACACAGAGATAAAAATCTCGCCCGTTTTTGTGTCTATATGGAATTTGTTAGACAATGTTGGTAAACGGATCCCTTTCCTCAGAACGGCTCAAGAATCCATTATCCCTTATGTCGTAGAAGTAGTATTTCCTTTCCCTGAGTTCGTAAGTTGGTGTGCCGAGCAATATTCAAAGGAATAAATAGTCATTTTGAATAAATTAGGGTTAGAGGTTTTATGTGAAATAGATGGGTCGTCACTCTGACATACCCTCAGTGTATCAGAGTCCTCCTCCATAGCATCAGAGCCCTTCGATGAAGAGAAGATGATCACAGTTTATAGAGAATGACCTCCAGAAGTAAAAACTATGTTTCTACAAACCAATGTCAAACTTGAACACCACTCGGAAATTCTGTCATTACCTCTCAATGTGAATGTTATGATCATTGAGGTCTAGTGGGCTTGTTCCTTGCTTAGCCAAATTTTAGGGTTAAATAACGACATGTTCGTAGTAGAAGTCATGTTAGGTTTCCTATTAACCTTTTTTGTTTCAGAGTCTCATCATTCGGTCTGTATTAGTTTTGACAGATTCATCGCTGATAATATGCATCGACAACTAATAAACTTCAGTTCATTGAGACACTTCAGATACTATACGCACTTGTTGACGATGTTCCTGGAATTGAACAAGACCGAATTCCCTAAAACCGATTTCATATCAATTGAATGTAAAAGGATAACCATGCTTATTTTCATCAATAATATCATGTCCAGGGTGTACAGTCTTATCTACATCTCAGAATTGCCAAGGGTTCTGGAAGAAATGAAAAGTTTTTTACAACCAAATCCAAAGAGAAGAGTAGGAGATTGGATGTTGTTCTTACAATCCACTGTGATATGGGTGTATGGATATCAAGAAGGACCTTATCTTTTACCAGTCATTATGACTCCCAGAATTTCCGGCTTAGAGTTCATCAAACAAAGGATCATTTCAGAAATAGAGCACTTTCTGAAAGCACACAAGGCATCTAACCTAAAATTTCCTTTCATAGTTGGATCCTTTGTGGTAAAAAAAAAATCTTGCTTACCTCAGATCTAAGCCAAATTCAATGAATTTGGGTTTACACAATGGCAAGGAAGGAAATATGACCCACATCAGATCATATAAAAGAGAATATTGATGAGAAAATTGGGCCCCTATGAGCACAAGCACGTTGAAGGATTTGACACACTAGCTAATATGGAAACATGCATAGATATGGAGGTCACTTTGTAGCATGATCAAATAAAACCAGTAGAGTAGGCCCCTTAGTAGGCCCAAACATAGAAATCTTCTCCAATATTGATTGTTAAAGCCCCAAAGTTGAGTATTTATAATAAGAGGAACAATTCATAGGCCCTGGGTGGCGATAGTCAGCAGGATATTCCCATGAAGATGAAAATTACACCACCCTCTCAAGTGGTTGAAATAGAAGAAGAAGAACCTAAAGAGAAAATGAGCATGGAGATGGTGGAAGGTGCAAGCAAGACCGAAGAAGTTGTTACAGGAAGCATGCCACAAAGTGAAAGCATCACAAGGGTTTTCAACAACAGGAAGCACATATTTAGCAAGACACCTGGGGTAGTATATCAATCCAAAGAAGATTTGATGAACCAGTATGTTGTAAAAGGAAGTATGGCAAACAGTGAGATAAGAGACCTATTTCTCTAAGTAGAGAATCTCTCCCAGCACAAGACGTCCCTGTTTTCAGTTAGATATGTAGAAAGAAAGTCGTTTAACATAGAAATAGTAGATGATGATAAAGTGTCTAAAATCAAGATGCACTATGAGAATATTGGTGCCCCAGATAAAGTAAAGTTTCATAGAAATGACAGTGACATGATATACTCAGACTATCTAAGATTAAGTCTGAAAGTTTCAAGATAGAAAAGACATGCACTCAAACTAGATAGACAATTGAAATAGGAGAAAGCATCCAGCAAAGCCTCGTAGACACAGGTCAAAATATTGGAGCCTGAAGGCCCTCAAGGAGTAAAGGCTTCCTTAGATGAGAAAGACAAGATAATATAGGGTATGAATAAGAAGCTAAATATGTCCCCTACTGAACATCCAAAGGAAGTAGAACCGGCTGCCCTTGAGAAAGAGAAAGAAACATTCAGACAAGAAGTACTAAATTACAAACCTAAAGTGTTGCAGCTGGAAAAGGAGAAAGAGAATTGGTTACGGGGGCAAGTAGCAACATCATATATGGCTATCATTGTACCTGATAATGCATAAGATGGGTTGATCATTGATGGATTGGTCCAAGCCATGTCTCAAGTGAGTCTATAGATAGGGGAAATCAAAAACCTTAAGGAAGCCTTGGAAAAGCTGAAACAAGATATGAAAACGAAATTTGAAAGGATGGCTCCACTCCAAAGGGACAATCAAGATTTGCAAGAGAGAGTAAGCGAATTGAGGACAAGGTTAAAAGGTAAAACACTGTTAGAAGGAGCTAAATATGTGATCTGGGATGCTATTGCTATAGAGGCCGCTAAGTTCCAGGTTTATCTAAATTTTATAAATGACAAAGACAATGTGGCTACCACGACCCAAAGCAGGTGTATTGTTGTCAATGAAACGTTAGCCAAGAAACCTTCAGAATGGGCCAAGAACACTATTGATTTTTTGAATTTTGTGCCCACTACTGACCTTTAGACTATTGGGGTAAAGGACATAACTAATTTGATCATCTGGGCGAGGAGAATCATCACCAAGCACAACTTTCTCAAATAGGTTCAAAACAAAGTTATGCAAATGGAGCACAGTATATAGGAGTTTAAAGAAACAATTGAACAATTATTTGTCAAGGGCCTCCCACAATTTTGGGATGGAAAAGGTTCATTATACAATCAATAAGACTATAATTCTCTTCTCATTAAGTGTAGGATGGACCATTCCAAATTTGAAGCTATGGAGGAAAGTCTAAAAGGCCCAACTCTGGTAGAGTATTTGGGCACAGAATTTGAAATTTTGAATCAATTTAAAACAATGAAGATTGGTTTGTCGATTATGTCCTACGCCACGTGCATTGACCTAGAGATTTTGATTCATGAGATGATGGACTACGAGATTCCTTCTGACTCACAATAGAAGGAAATCGTGTGGTTGGGCAAGACAAAATGCATTTTTTTTGGGACCAGTAAGTGACCTCCAGGTGTCACCAAGCCAGCGAGTTCGACAGAAGATCAGGACAAGCCAGATGGTGTAAAGGAAGCTGAGTAGACAGAGAAATCCATTTTTAGTTTTGAAACGTCTTTTGAGTAATCATTGTAAATCAATTCGTATATCGAGACTGTCAGTTGAAATTACTATTATTAGGTTTAGAAGCTGAAACATTTTGGTTTCAACCATTGTAATCGAATTGTATAAATGTTTGGGCATTTAATTGAAATAATGTTGGCAGAAGTGCAAGAGCACCCTTTTGGTTGTTTTTAACTCTATTGTAATTTTCTAAAGCTGAATTGAATATATATGCAGAATCTTTTGAAGTCTCTATGAAACAATTATAATTGGTGGTGATATGAGTTTTGTCTTCTATCATCGTATGTATTTCTTGTGATCCTTTATTCCATTTACACTCTCTTTTGTTTACATTGGATTGTTAAAATCCCATAATTCATCTTGTGATGCTCTTGGTTTAAGAAATTTAAACTATGTGATTGTCTTCTTAACTAATTCATAATTCATTTTAGTAATGCTTTGATCCAGTTATTTGTTCTCTTTATCTTCCTACACTCTATTTAATTTCAATAATAACTCATATTCATCACCTCATTTAGCCTTTATCCTCTGGATATTTCTACTAGATGATCTTTGTTTTCATTCAATTTCATAATTTTGACTCCATAGCCCCGAGTGTTCCCCCCCTTCGTTGCTAACAACTTCATTAAAAACCACAAAACAAACCAAATCTAGCCACTGATTTCCATAGATATATCAAGTGACATGAGAGATCCCTCTCTGATTTGAGAAGGCTAGTGCCTTAGCTCTAAAGTTGGTTGAAATAGTTATCTCTGTCATTTTTCTATCAAACGGACAAAATTTACAAAGTGCTAACACATTGGAATTTCTAAGTGTGGGGTTTCTAGGGGACTCCAATGCAAATAAATTCAAGAGGATATCTGGCTCATATATTGGTGAGTAGGAGATATTTAATCTCAACCATTTATCTACATGGGCCCCACTTGTTCACTTAGTGTGAGAATGGGGTGTTGGATTTTAACCACTAATCATGTTCAAGGTATCAATGTGATCATGACTATTGAATGTCAGATTCTAGGAGCCATCATAGTTGGAGGATGTATCCATCAGAGTGTATGTCTTCATGGCATATCATTTAGGGTGTCATATAACTTCAATGGAGAATAACTCTAATGATGATGAAAATCTTTGAGTGAATCTGAGTCATAGAATTTCGTGGAATCAATAGGTGAAGGATTGATGGGTCAAGTGGTAGGTTCCATGTCATTTCCATGTCATATGGACATAGGTGACATGGAACCAAGTGGGTGCCATGTGGAGATGAGGTTTCTTTTGGCCAATGAAGGACTAAGAAACTTTAGAAGGCCATAACTTTCAATCCAGAGCTCGGATTTGAGCATGGTAATAGTCATTGGAAATATCTTGAAAAGTAGAAGACAGTGGTTCCCTTGAGAAGAGGCTTTGATGTGGTTAAGGAGAAATGAAATTTTAATGCCCCATCCCTTAGAAGGTACTTAGGGGGTTGATTTTATTACAATTTCTATGTTTGTAGATATATGATCATTGATCCACATTCTTTGATCAATGTTAGAACATATACGCCCATCCTTAGTTTCCCTTGTTTTTATTTTCTTCCTGAACTTTATTTAATTAGTTTATTTTCCTTTCAAATGCAGGTTGTGGATCAAGATAGTACCAAATTCCCAGGTTTGTAGATATGCAAGATCATGTATCTATACTTAGTCATTTTTCATTTGTTTAATCACAACACTTATTTGTTTTTCAAGCAATGTGGGAGTCCTGTTGTAGGAGACCAACATGTTCATGTCCCGCAATTCCCCATGTTATGTGTCCCACAATTGCGCAACAATCAAAATGACCCATCTATCTTTGCATCCGCCAAACTAGACCCTTTACCATTTTCATACTTAGCCATTTCTTTGAATGTGCATGCGAGACACATGTCTCTTCCACTTACCTTTTTTTCCCCATATTTATGTCCTGCAACCCGCAGTCCCACATTCTACAAAATAATGCTCTCACTTTTGCAACCCGCATAATGACCTTCTCCCATACTTAGTCTATTATTTTATTGTGGATGTGGGAGGGATTTCCTTTCACCTTTTTAATTCCCATGTACTGTGTCCCACATCCCGCAATCTCGCATTCACCATATTGCACTCTCTATTCCACTTTTTTCACTTCCATAATTAACCATTTTCCATATTCCATGACATCATATCACCATTTCCTGACTGCATTAATTTCCGCCACCACATTAGTTGCCACTTGTGTGAACATAATTCCATTAATAAAGTGGTGAAGATTTCATAAATCCTTGTAATAAATTCTAGGTATTGTTTTGTAGGCTTAAAAGTTTGAAATAAGAGATATGGTGGTTAATAATAAAGGAAATACGTGGTCAATTAAATAAAGGAATAGTATTCCATGCTATAAAACATTAATAAAACATTATATAGACAGTAGCGCCACCTATTGTTAAGAATAGAAAGTATTGTACATAATTTCAAGTAGGAGAAAAGAGTTTTGTTGTGGAGACATGATCAATACTCTTGGACGTGAATACCATGAGTTCTAGTGGTTGTGGGATTACATGTACTACAAATCCCTCCCTCTCTCTAAGAAGAAAAAAAACCGGGTTTGGACCTCAGGCATAACTCTAGTTGGTTGTGTTCTGGAGGTTACAATTTTCAAAGAGCTAGTTCTTTGGTGTGTAGATAAATTTGATTCAGAAAGAATAATAATTCAGGTTCAAGGGTAGCAACCTATCTCCTTGGATCCTTCAGTGTTCAAAAGAATACTTTGACTCTCAAATCCCACCATGTATTTCAAAGGTGAATAAGTCAATGCATTCCTCAAGGAACACAGAGGAGGAGGAGAGCTCCTTGAAGGATACTTGATTGACCAAAGAGCTAATACCAATACTGCTAAGATTGAGTTAAGTTCCTTAAAGTACCCCTACAAGGAATTTTCTTGATTCTTTACCTAGATAATTGGTTAGAAATCAATGGCCTCTGTGTCAAAAAATTTCATCTACATTCTCCACCTAGTTGTGCATGAATACACCCTTATTGATTGGGATTGGGGGTTGTATTATTTCTAATGAAATTTCATTTCAATTAGGTGGTTTGAAAAAGACTTGAAAATTCTACATGACGTATTATTTGATTTTTTCCATAGCTTACTTCCATGTTTTGAAAGACTTTCTGAGGGAAAGAAGTGTTGAACTCAAGGTGTTATACATCATTTTTTCACCCTTTTCTAAGTGTCGTAAAGTGTCTCACCTCACTTTTCTAAGTGTCGCAAGTGTCACACTTCACCCTTCTCGGTGACCTTAGTGTCACAAATTCCATGGTACATTCTACTAAGTGTCATATATTATTTGTAACAATTTTCATAAGTGTCTCCACCTCAACACCATCCATGAATGATCCATTACATCCCCTTGAGCATCAAGAAGAAAAAGACACCTTTAAACCTTGACAATTTGACCTTTTTCACTCAGTCTTGGCTCTATTTTACCATGGACACCCCATTTCTATGCAGGGGGGAATCCATACTCCTATTATAATGAAAGGGGTCATCTTGGACTCCATGTACACCACTCTGGGGGAGTTTCCATGCAAATTTGGTCAAATCCCATCAATCTAGAAGAAATCTTCGAGCAAATTATGGATGGTTCTGGATTTGTTTTCTTGTTTGCATTAAGACATGATTTGAGCCTTCTCCATCCTATATTGGAGAAATAATAACCATGGAGATAACTCAAATCCTAACCTAATCCACATTATTCCCAACCACACTCTCGGTTTATCCTAGTGGTTAGCCCTTTCTGCATCTATATAATCGAGCCATTTCAAAGTTAGGGGGGATGAAAAGGAAAGCATACCAAACCTATTATCTTGTGAAAGAGAGCTAAACCTTTGTGAAGAATTTGATTTGGATTCATGTTCAAGGGTTGAAGAAAGGATCTTGAAGGATTGGACCAACATCATGAGGTTGTAAGCTTCATGCTTTTATTAATATAATAACTTGGCCTATTTCTCTTATACTCTGAGTTATTACTCTCTCATTCATTTATTGTTTATTTTATCACCTTGTCTAAGTTATCAATAGATAGGGTTGCTATTATTCAATCATAGATAGTAGTAGGTGAAGGTTCCTTTGTTATTGCAGGTTTGACTTCACGAGGGAGCTGCATGGATTGGAGCTCAACCATTGGAGTAGTGAGAAAAAATGTTAGAAAATAGGTACACATACCTCTTATCCTTCTCTCTCAACCCTCCCAAAAAAAAATAGAATGGTTGTTAGGAGGATGTTAGTTTACATTTGTTAGAGGTTGTCTCACTTGCAGGAAACCCAAGTGAGGGGAACTCAACCTGCCCGTAGGGGGATAGTTCTCACCATAGTAAATTGGTGACTTTGTTGGGGATAAAAATTGGTTATTCTTAGGTTTATATCCCTTTGAATACTTTGAATTTTTGTACACCTTGATTATTTTTGTTTGGCACCCTTATGCTCATCAAAACCCTAACTTTTTCTAAGAAATTATGTCAAATTTGAGCCTACAGGACCTCTGTAGAGTGTCCATTACCCCTTTTTATCCCCCTGTATAACTACCACAAATAATTATGGACACCTATTGATAGACCATTAGAGAGCCTCCATCAACTCTTGGATTCCCTGTCTTCCTTTCAAGGGGAGCGTCCTCCTGTAAAAATTCATTTTTTGAGACCTCTTCTCTGCTTTTTTCTCATATTTTTCTCAGTTCTTCCTGTGACTATTTAAGGTTATTTATTGAGTATTTGTGATAAGTTCGAAATGTTTATATGAGTGTGATCATCTATGTTATTAATAGATTTTGGTTTCTTCTTTCTCATCCTCTTCTCAGTCCACTTGTGTGCTTGAATATTTCCTAGTCTTTTATCCCAAAAACTCCTTGCTTGTTTCTGAATGTGCTTGACTAAGAACTTCACATTATCACTCATTTTCATTTCCTTATTTTGAGTTTTCATTGGTTGATTGGTTGTGAGCCATTCAATATTCATTTAAACAACTCTCTTTTTTGGATGATTAAGACTCTCTCATTCGTCGCAACCTTGTTTATTGTTGCTCATGTTTTAAGGATGTTTCATGAGTATTTGTTTTGATTCTCCTTTGTATCTTTGAGTTGTTGATTGAATAGGTTGTCTCACACTTGTTGTATTTCACTTCTCACCTTTTTTAGTGAACTTTGTTTGATTATTTTTTCTCCTCATATTTCTCTTTGTCGAACATAGATCTCTTTCATCTCTCTTGAAAGTTAAGAAGAGAAAAAATATGCATATCTCCTTGCGTACATTATCAAATGAAGAAGTTTTTTCGTGAATTCCTTAGGAATTTGTTTTGGTACACATTTGGAGGAAGATTTAGTTTTGCATCTTCATTTTGGTTTTCAGACACATTTTCCTGGTTTTTTGGCATCATCTTGATCCTTGAAATTGAAAGTTGCCTAGTTTTGAGTTCTTTCTTGTGATAAGAAGAATAGAACTCTTTTCCTTCCCTTACATAGAATTCATCGAAAATAACACATCGGATCTCATTCTTTTGCATCCTATTAGAGTCGAGTCTCTCACACATCATCAGTTTCATCTCTATGAACCGTTTGAGTAAAAATCCAATAAAATAAACCACACACCAATAAAATCAACTAGAACACTTTTTGGTAAAGTGATTAAATTGTCCAAGACTACTAAACAAATTGTAGAACACTAGAGAGTGTACAAATCCATATTTCATATAAGCATAGTCGGGAACCCCCTCTCACACAGGGGCTAAACATGAGGTCGCATGTGAAATAGAAGAAAATATTTCACCTTCAAAGCTTGACCAATTATAGGAAACAAAGAATATATTAGGGGGTTTTCTTGAGAAACCATTGGTTTCATTTGGTCTCGGTGCTTTATGAATCCCGAATCCATTTGGGGTCCTCAGGAGTCTTACCGATCCACTTGTCTTCAGTTACCTTGAAGATTTTTGGACTTTGATATCCTACCCATATGTTCAGTCCCAACTTTTAATTGTACTTGCAGAGAGGTTGAATGCAAGTTGGTATCCTTAGTTTCCTTTCTAGGTATCTATAGAGGTGACTGTGGGGGGGATTCCCATGGTACCTGGGGAAGATATCGTATCACACTCTCAGTACCCTTGGAGGGTGATCCCATAAAAGTGAGGGTTTCTTACACTATGAAGGGTTGTTACATGGACGTTGGGGTAACTTATTCTCATTTATTTACCAATGAATTGACATGCCATCTTCAGAAGATCCTTGAACCTACATTTTCTTGGTTGATTTCTTTTAGTTTTCTTAGGGGTGTGTTTCTTTGAAATTCACATTCAGCCTTAGGATTGAATATTTTATGGTATAAAAGGTATGGAACCAAACATTATGAAACCTCAACCAAAAGTTTCTTATGAAGGAATGATTATGAATCCAACTTCTAAGACTGGGAGCATAACTCCTGGAAGTGACCATCATGTAGAAGAACCGGTCACAACCTTTGTAGAAATTTTTTCATATTACATGAATCCTCTTTTTACTGATCCACTTGGCCCACCACTCACTGATCTATCATCCACAAGATATATTGATGCTTTTTATTCTTATAGATTACCTCCCAGTTCCACCATTACATCATCTTTTGGCAAAAAACTGTCATCTTTTGGTTTTACTGAAAAACTTGGGAAATTATCCTTTTCTACAACTCATGTAGTTGATATTTTTGGTGCTTCTTCTTTACCAGAAACATCAGTGACCTAGGTAATCCTAACTCAACCACCTGCACATACATCTTCCTTTTCACATAGATCGGGTAATATTCCCGCTTCATTATTTCCACACATGCACACACCAAATGCCTTACTTGGTCTTTCCATCTATCAGATGGCAAACAGTCAAGTCATTCATATAACCATAGTCCCACAAGATACTCGGCCTCCATATTGACCATTGAAGATTAGTACATCCTACATTGCAGGCCAATCTTCAATGGGAGGCCAACCTTTAGCTGCAGGGAAACATTTTACTAGGGGGACACCTTCATGGTCACAATATAAACCTTCTTAAGGGCACTCTACTCCTGCTAGTACTTACATCCCTACTACCACTAGCCTGTATCCTAGACATCCATTTCCAGGAACTACTAGCCCTTTGTGGGGTCAACCCTACCAGACGAGAATTCTTCCTCAAGGTAAGTTACCCTTTCAATCCATAAACCCCATGATTCTGACACACCAAACCCTTCAACCTCAATATATGGGGGGACCATCAGGACAATCGAAGTACATAAGAGGTAAATTTGTTCAAGAACAATATGTGGGTGGAAAACAAGGAAAAATACCTTATGTGGGTGGATAATTAGGACAACCCGCTTACATGGGTGGACCACCATATCTGGGAGGACCATCTAGCTTTTCCATCTCGCCACAACCTGGCTATGGTCCTACTGGTGTTCCCATGCCATATTATTACCACCAATATCCATAGGATAGCCAACATCTTCCATTATTGGCTATGTTATATTTTCCAGATCTATCATGTTTGGCACACTATCCCATCCAACATGCTCCATTTTGGCCGGCCATCCCTACCAAATTATTGTTCGACATCCTGAAATTCGATGAAAAACCTAGGGAAGATCCTAACAATCATGTTATGAATTTCCATTTATGGTTTTATTATAACTCTTTGATGCACGATTCCATCCATCTTAGGAGTTTTTAGAGAACACTTATAGGTGTTCCAGTGAAATGCTATATTGAGTTGTCGTGTAACTCCTTTGTCGACTTTAATTCTCTTGCCATGGTTTTTCTGATGCATTTTCAGTTACGTATATGGTATGATACTGGTACCGATATTTTAATATCACTCCAAAAATCATCTTCCACCCACATATCTTATCATATTCATGAGTGGAGATGACATAGACAGTTTATTAAAGCTCCCATTATGGACTAACTCCTTGCAGATTGGTTTACAAAGTCGCTCTTGCCTCCCATCACTCGTGATGTTACTATTGGAATTTTTTTTTCAAAGGAGCATGATATAAACCGTGCGTAGTATTTGGACTTGGTATAATCCTAGTCTAACACACTATACGATCTGATCCCTAATGCTCCTTGTCCATTGAATGATGTAACAAAACCTCCTCTGGAACCAAGTTCTGTTTCGGATGCTAAAACTACTTTCGCTCTGTTAACCCCTAGATTTTCAACCTTAAAATTCTTGAGGGTTAAGAGATATCATGCAACACTTTGGTTGGAATACTAATATGTTCCTATGGTTTTATCACTTATGTTGAGAAGGAGGTTGGTTCACACACAAGGCAGGTACATGATCACTACAGGGTTACTTAGTTCAGAGTCACAGTCTACTTGGTTTCCATGAATTTTTGAGAGAGTGATGTATACATACAGGTGTTTCTAATTCTTAGGAGGCACAATTTGAGTGGGTCTCCTGATAGTTTGGGGTATTTTAGAGGATACAGTATGAGTCCTTGCAGGATTCTAGGCCCGATGACACTTTTCCAGCTGACATGCAAAACTTGTTATTTTTTGCAAGTTGTGATCCAAGCCCCATATTCATATTTCGAGAGAACAATATTTATCCTTGAGGAATATAGAGGCCTTTGGAAAAAAAATTGGATGATGTCACCCAGATTACTATTTTTAGCAGGTTGAGCATCAGGGTTTGCATGACAATTTTGATTGCATATTTGGATCCCTTGCAGAAAGTTGAGATTAATGAGAATAATGTCAAGGGTATTCAGATGAATTTATATTTTTGGTAGTATTTATGTGGTGGTTTCATCCCAGTCATCTAGGGTGATGTGGATAGTTTTTCTAAGAATAATACCATGGATCTATTTTTAGAGGGCCCTATTTTTAGAGGTTCTATTTCTAGAGAACCCTATTTTTAGAGGTTCTAGTTTTAGCGTTTCCTATTTTTAGAGGTTCTATTTTTAGCTTCCTCTATATTTAATAGGTCTAGTCATCATCCATGCAATAAAAAGTGGCATCTTCATAGGTCGAAATGTGGAAATGATGTGGCATCCACCTAAGCTAGGGAACATATTCCTAAAAATTTGAGCATATGATAATTAATTAATGATGGAGTAGGGGTCACATGAGTTTAGCCGTAATAGCCAACACCATGATCCAGTTAACTAAACCTCACTCATGTGTTGGAATTTAAATATAGCGTTCACCTACCCCTTTAGACTTGGGCTCCTTTCTCATTCTCACACATATGGATGCATGGTTTAGTTAACTGTCAGCATGTCTCACTCTCTTAGACTTGCATCTATTCTTAACCCTCTCATTTACTTATGTGCTCATTCTAAACTCATACTCTATGTTTTCCTTTTTCACATTGTTTCCACATATGCCCAGTACCTATTCTTATCCTCTCATGCATTATTTTTCTCCTCTTCGGATGTGCACCCTCACTAGCTATATATTGGAGTCTTGCCATCGATTATTTTGTTGGTTCTTAGCAGGAGCAACATAGTCTCTCTCTCTCTCTCTCTCTCTCTCTCTCTCTCTCTCTCTCTCTCTCTCTCTTGTCTAGTGGCACTTCATTGAGAAAAGTAGTCATCATACCAGTTGTGAGATTTCAAACTGTGGAAAAACCAACCCTCTTGTAAAGAGGGATCAATAAAGAAGCTTGTGTTTATTGTTTGAACCTCTCTTATTGATGGTATTGTGGTGAATTTGCAAATCTGATATGTCATTTCTGAACTATTTACTATGATGGTATCAATCCTTTAAGTAGTTTTCTTTTCTTTTTCCATTCTATTATCATTTTGATAACTTTGCAAGTTCCCTCCAAGTGTTTTATATAAATGTTTTCCACCATTTTGGACTGGTTTACACATTATCCAAGGAAAAAAAAACTCATTGATTTTTTTATTTTTTATTTTATACCTTAAATCAGCCACAAGAGAACTTCATTGTGCCCAGGGACTCCCCCTAGAGGCTAGAAAGGCATAGCTTGAACAAAGATGGGTTTATCCCATGACATCTCGAGATATTTCTCCTATAATTATCCAAGTTTTTACCGTTTTCATAATAGATTTATCATATCATATTGGAGGGTATAAATTTGTGTTAACAAATTGGAGACATTGACGAGGAACACAAGCCTTGGTGAAAATGAAATTGGTGAGTTTTTACTTTAATTAATTTATTTTTTCTAACTCACTTGTTGAATGCACAGGATACATGGATGACTACACAAGGGACTTACACAAGAAGATCTTTTGGTTTTGATTCCCTCACAAGGTCAAGTTCCACACTTCAACAAACTTTAATATCTTTTTCTGGAACATGACTTTTATTTTTCCAAGAACTCTTCTCAAATTTAGTAAGCCTATCGAGTTCTTAGGTAAGTTATTTTTTTTACGAGCACTATGGTGAGTGTATCTTCGACATCTTCATCTTTATTTTTATTTTTCAAGATAGTAGGGTAGCTATGCCTTTTCTATTTAAGACTAACAATATGTATGCAAATGTGATGCCAATAGTAAGGTGGAGATTCTCTTCTTTTGACCCACTAAGTTTTGTTGCATTCCCATATTATCCTCATGACTTTCCTGCACGTAAGTGGCTTAAACACATACCTTTGTTTTCAGGAAGGTTGGGAGAATCAATTAACGATCACTTGGATAAAATTTTACAAGTGGTGTGGGATTTTAATGTGGAACATGAGGATGTTTGTGTTGACCCTCAAGGGGGAGGCACCAACATGGTACAAGTCCCTTCCTTATGCTTCCATTGATGGATGGGATTCCTTCTAGGATAAATTCACTGGAAGATGGGCAGATTGTTGGACATGTCGATCACACTGAGGGGGGGGGGTCAATCAATGTGAGGGCTATTTTACACTTCCCACAAAACTTTGGTTAGAAATCACCATTCACAACATCATTACTTATTACTTCCATTCATACTTATTTTCTTGCATGTAAATATATCTCAAGGACATACAGTAAAAATAAAGAGCTATGGACCATCACAATAAATAACACAAGGAACACCAGATATATGTATAAAAAAATTTTGTATTACAGACTACAATCCTTGGTTTTTATCAACACCAACTAAAATAGAGAACCAACTCTCAATGTAATACCCAACCTATGTATCTCATCACCAACCAAGATGTGAAGAATCAAACCCCCAAGTACAAGACCCAACTTGTAGACATAAAACAATCAGTCAAACTATACCAACAATCTATACCAACAAAAGTGCATCAACTATGCACAATCTGTCACAACAACATGTCACCTCAACCTATCTCATCAATATCATCATCCAAATATGATATGAAACTCTAAAATAGACCTGGTGTATATGATCATAGACCTTCAAACCTTCCTTAACTTGAACAACAAGAGACTAGCATTTTCATCAAACATTATTTTAGTCTCACATGACTAATTTTGGATTAGACAACAACCCTAACTTGCAGCAGTCATAAATCTGTACATGTAATGAATAAATGTATGAAAATGGTACACAATTTTCCTCAGTGTCTTTTCTAAAATTCCTGCAGGTTTCACTACTTGGAACCTCCCAGAAAAGGAGTTATAGCAAAAATGGTAGACCTTGCTGAATTATGGCTTATTATAAAGAGTGAACTTGTATAGCATGTCATGCACAAAATGTTTTCTGTATGGATCTGAAAATGGTAAAAAAATGTACTAAATACTGTACTCTAACCAATTCATTTGGTATTACTTAATTTGGATCTGTTATGAAGACGTTATGATGTTTTTACCTGAAACACTTGTTTTAGACTAGTTTTAGGACTAGCCAAAAACCCTATTGTCCATGGAGTGTAACTCCCAAAATACAATGACCCATAATCTGAAATTTTTATCACCAACACTTGGATATTTTTTCTCAACATCCTCCATATTTCACGGTCTGAATCATTCTCAAAAAAAAGTTATTGCAAAAATGGTGAGATGACCTATAAATAACATACCTTAGAAAGAATCATCAAAAGACTTTATCCTCCCTTGAATTCCGACCTTCTTTACTTCACCTTCCCTCTTAAATTATTCTTAGATCTCCTTTGGTTACCTCATTCACTTGTATATATTCAATATTCTGAATAGATACTAATGGGAGACCCTTTCTCTCTTATTTATACTCTCCAAGTATCTTCCTATAGAAGTATCCACTTAACCACTTTGTACACTTAATCACTTTTTCCACTTAGCCACTTTGTCCACTTAACAACTTTGTCCACTTAGACACTTTATCCACTTAACCACTTTTTCCACTTAATCAACTTTGTCCACTTCACTACTTTGTCCACTTTATCACTTTGTCCCCTTAACCACTTTATTCACAAATAGTAAACTCTCCAATTCTAGTTGCAACTAGTTTATTTTTAATTGTTTTCTTGTTGTAGCCACTTAAACCATAAATAACCACTTTTATTGGTCAACTTCATTTAGTATATTCTAGAATAGTTTGGCTTCTTTTACCTTCTAGAGGCTTCTATATAACTCATGAGGGTTCTCCAACTTCACATGGCCATAACTTTGTAACCGTGAGGAGCTATGTGACATTCCACATATCACTGGAAACGACATGACATATACTATCCATATGGAATATTTTCTCCTACAAATTCAATGATATTAAATACCTTATTCCTTAATCAAACTTGGGTTCCCTAACAACATTGTTGGGCTACCTAACCATTTGGACTTCACAAAGAGTCTTCCCGTGAGGGCTTTCACTATAAGGGGACAACATTGAGAACTTTATCGAAGAGTATCTTCTTGTGAGGGATTTCACCATAAGGGGACCACTTTGAATTTTATCCATTTGGTTATTCCTATCAACCATGACAACACAACAATGACCAACCTTTACATCATCCCATCTATACATCAATCCATGACAATACATCACTATTACACCACTTGACATCTTTGACATCAATTACACCTATGACAACATAGCCCCTCAATCAATACATCAATGATACTATGACAAGACATCAAATTTTTGACATCAATCATTTGACATCACTGACAACATAATGCAACAATATCCCCCCTTTGACATTGACGACAATACTAAAATTGATGTGAACACCAATCATTGATGGAAACATGTAGACATGGCATTTCTCTTCATCAATATTCATCTCAATCACATCAAAGTGACTATCTCTCCCCCTTTGACATCAATGGAAAAGGGTAGTTATCTTCTTGGGGTTTCTCTCCACCTGAAATCTCCTTGGGGATGCTCCCATTGTCTGGACTCCTTTGATATTCCTATGAATAATATCTCCCCTTTTGAACAGGAGATATCACTCTGATTTAATTCTGAAGACATGTTTCTCATGCTCCCCCTGTGACGATCGTTCCCCTTGGAAACATGCCTTTTTTATCTCTCTCCAAGAATCTAATTGTCCAAGCATCTATCTATCTATCTATCTTGCATCTGATGAATATCTCCTATTGGAATCATGGGAAGAATAATCACTCCCCCTATGGGTATGTCTCCCCCTATCTTCTCTACAGGATGAAAAATATGTTGCTACTGCAATCTGCTTCTGCTGCAAATGTTATTGCTCAACTGAAACATGGATCAAATGATCAAGATTGATTTTCTCTTCCTATGATGATATTTGGACCTATCCATGCATCATAATAATGCCATGTCATACTTTATGAAGAAAAAAGACATGTCAACAGTGAATAGAGAATCATGAACAAAACATCAACCATGTACATCATGTGCCATACTATGTGCCAACCATGCATAAAACTCATGTACATCAACCATGTACATCAATACCATACAATATATCATAAGATATAAAAAATGGAGTGTATCAACCATATGTCAATAACATGTTCCAACTGTGTACCAAGCATATATCAGGATCGTCAATAAGTGCCTCTATCAATGTACCAATAACATCGTCAACATGCCAACCATGTGCCTCAACCAAGTGTCATATCACACATTATAGGCCTCTATCATAAACCAAGTTCCATAAACCATGTGTCAAGATATGTATCTCAACCATCAAGCATAAAATAATGTACCAACCAAGCACCACAATAAATCTACCTCAACCACCATTCACTACAACAAATACTAAGCATTGAATAATATCTCTAAACAAGTACCAGAAGTGTTCCTCAATGAATCAATGACATATCACATCATCATGATATATCTCATAACCAAAGTGCTATAAATTCACTGTCATAACCAACATTGTTCCTCAACAGAAAAATCATCAATCCATACTCTAGACTTAGTATCATGCATCCAGGATAGGGATCAAGCATATGCTTCAACACTCAACCATATTTCATTACCATACATACAATGTGCAACCATATAGTCATGAAAAACTACAACAAACCATGTTAGACCTTGAAAAATAGAGTTATATTATCAAACCATGCTTCTCTCATCTGCATAGCCTTCTTTACCAGGATTTTACCACAGATATGCGGACTGTTACACAGATAGCTTGTGTATGTACACAACCTATCTATAGGTCAACTCGCGTATGTACATGACTTTATCCACAGTAGCCCGTGTATTCTTCTGAAAATGTCAAGGTTTAGCATGTCTCATGGCTACCTTGTTGTTCTGTTTTCTCAGTCTTCTTCACCCACTTATGAAGGTGTCATAACTTCTCATAACTTGAGCTTTGGGATTCCATATTTTCAATATTGTCTTCCTTCCTAGCTTCATGCGTTCTTCTTTTCATACTATATGAAGCACTCCTCATGGAATGTCTTCTTGTGTTCCAGCAATCTTGGGATTTGTGGCCAAACCCACTACAATTGTAGCATATTATGGTGTGACAATGAGCAACAATGTGTCCCACTTGATTACATCTCCAACACCTTAGGGTGTTATGAAACCTTCCATTATCTTTCCTTGCATAATTTCTGCAATCCAAATTTTGTGACCATATTCATTACATGAGTAACAGTGACCATGAAAAACATTTTTATACCTTTGCTTTGCTATCCATATTGAATGTGTCTCTCTTTTGAATTTTATTTGAGGTGTAAATATGGATTATTGATGTCTTCATTGCTTTGACCTTTTGAAAATATCCTTGCTTTGTGTAGATGGTTGACTTGCAACACTACTTCCACCTTTTGAGAATTAAGGACTTACCTCATGCTTCTTAGAAGTTCTAGCTTCAAGATGTATAACTTCCTTGTTGTATCCAAGACCTGATTTATCATTTGGAGATCTTTGGCTATCTAGGATCTCATCCAATATTGTTGAGTTGTTCATGAACTTTATGTGAGTGTTCGACTTCTCTACTTTCTTTCTAAGATCAACAACTTTAGCTTCCAACTTATGGCATGACTCTTCCTTTTCATTTACTTGATTCTTCAATAGTTTCTCTATTCTTTTGGATTCTTCAATTTTGGTCTTAAGATTGACAGTAACTTCAAGACTTTTTCTATGCTCATCATCTACTTTCTTCTTTTATTCTATTTCATTCTTTAGTATTTTGATCTCTTCTTCTTTTCTTCTAATTGAGTCATTTTACTTTCTTCTTGTTCTTTAATCATTTTATTTAGTGCCATGGTATATCTTGGGTACTTTTCTAGGACTTCCTTGGTGTGTTTTTCAACATACTCAAGAGAAATTGAGTAATGTCCTATTTCACTACTGACATCATCTAACTCAGATAAAAATTTATATTTAAGATTAAACAAATATTCCTCTTCATCTATAGGATAACTGTCATTTGATTCTACACAAAACAAATTTAGATTTTCTTCTTCACTTGTAGAGAAACATTCAACATCATCACATATAGAATTATTGCAATTAGCGGATTTTGGAGAGTCTTTACCTTCATTTTTCTTGATGGAATTGTCTTCAATGTCTTCCTTTTTTCCTTGATATTTCTTCTCTAGCTTCAGCCATAGATCCTTTGTGGAAGTACATTGTCCCATGTTTTCTTTGATAGAACTTGAGAGTCCATTGAAAATGGTCTTGAGATCCAATGCATCATTCTTCTTTTCTTTCTTTTAATATGCAAAATTTGACTTATTCTTCAAGGGAATTCATCCACCAATAGTTACTTTCCAAACACCTACTCCTTTTGCTTTCAAATACCCTTTCATTTCTATTCTCCATGCTGAATAATTTTTCTCATCAAAGATTGGAACTTCATCATCCATTTTTGTGTCCATGGATATCCTCCAAGATTGTTAAGTCTTATAGTGAAGGCATTCTCTGATACCAATTGTTAGACACACCAATCACACTAAGAGGGGGGGTGAATATGTGTGAGAGATATTTTACACTTCTCACAAAACTTTAGTTAGAAATCACAATTCACAACATCATTACTTATTACTTCCATTCATAATTAGTTTCTTACATGTAAATATATCTCAATGACATACATTAACAATAAAGAGCTATGCACCATCACAATAAGAACACAAGGAACACCAGATACATGTATAAGTTGTTTTTGTATTACGGACTACAATCCTTGGGTTTTATCAGCACCAATTAAAATAGAGCACTAAATCCAAGAGAGCACCAACTCTCAATGCAAGACCCAACCTACGTATCTCAACACCAACCAATATGTGAGGAATCCAACCCTCAAGTACAAGACCCAATGTGTAGACATAAATCAATCTATCAAACTATAACAACAACCTATACCAACAAAAGTGCATCAACTATGCAAAACCCATCACAACAACCTGTCACCTCAACATGTCTCATCAATATAATCATCCAAATATGATTTGTAACTCTGTAATAGACCTGGTGTGTATGATAACAAACCTGCAAACCTTCCTTAACTTCAAAAACAAGAGACTAGCATTTTCATCAAACATTATTTTAGTCTCACATGACTGATTTTGGATTAGTCAACAACCCTAACTTGAAACAATCATAAATATGTACATGTAATGAATAAAGGTATGAGAATGGTACACAATTTTCTTTAGTGTATTTTCTGCAATCAATCTACGTTTCACTACTTGGAACCTCCCAGAAAAGGAGTTATAGAAAAAATGATAGACCTTGCTGAATTATGGCTTATTCTAGAGAGGAATCTTGTATAACATGCTACACATAAAATATTTTCTGTGTGGATCTGAAAATGGTACAAAACATATTGAATATTTTACTCTAACCAATTCATTTGGACTTACTTAATTGGGATATGTTATGAAGACGTTATGACGTTTTTACCCGAAACACCTGTTTTAGACTAGTTTCAAGACTGGCCACAAACCCTATTGTCCAGAGAGTGTAACTCCCAAAATACAACGAACCACAAGTTGAAATTTTTATCACACTTACTTGGATATGGTTTCTCAACATCATCCAGATTTATCTATCTGAATAATTCTCAACCAAAAGTTATTGCGAAAATGGTGAGATGACCTGTAAATAACATACCTTAGAAAGCATCATCAAAAGACTTTATCTTCCCTTGAATTTTGGCCTTATTTACTTCCCCCTCCCTTTGCAATTAGCCTTAGATCTCCTTTGGTTACCTAAGTCACTTGTAGATATTCAATATGCTCAATGGATACTAATGGGAGACCCTTTCTCTCTTATTTATACTCTCCAAGTAGCTTCCTCTAGAAGTATCCACTTGACCACTTTGTCCACTTAGCCACTTTGTCCACTTAACCACTTTGTGCACTTAGCCACTTTGTCCACTTAACCACTTTATCCACAAATAGTAAACTCTCCAATTCTAGCTGCAGCTAATTTATTTTTAATTGTTTTCTTGTTGCAACCACTTAACCCATGACTAACCACTTTGATTGGTCAAATGTAACACACCCGCGATGGGGCAAAAATAAAAATAAAAATGTGTCCTTACAAGAACATATCATTTCTCCCTACGATTCCTAATTTGGGAAGTCTAGGGCTCAGCCTGACCCTCCGGTCAAGATTCTTCGATTCTCTAAGTCAAACAAGACTTTGAGACCTGATAGTATCACCTCCTAATAAAACACAGGCCCTTTCAGCTTCTGGTGCAGGTCTTATGATACCCACAAGCTTCTCCTTAGTGCTTCAACAAAGACTCAGAGTTAGTGTTAGCCTACTTTTTCTTGGCCCCTCCTCAGATGTGACCTTGGGTGATGACCTCACGGAAACACACAATTGCGGGCACGACTAAAGGCGGTTTGAAACCAAACTACCTTTTGGCCCACAATTCTCCTCAAGCCTCCACGTGTCCTTTCTCCAAAACCGAGGTTTGGATTGTAGCTCTCCCTCAACTTTTTAAAGCTTAAGCACCTCTGATCCCCACAATGCTACGGGACCGTTGATCTCCCGATCTTGAAAGTACTGTTGGAACTGATGGTTTAGATCTGCCATTTTCAAATACACGGGTCAAATCTACCCCTCCTTAATCAAAAAATGTGATCTCCTTCATAATTCTAGACTTCAAACTTTTCAAATATCAAACCCTTCCTTCCACTGTAAATCAATCTTCCAGAGTTGACGATCTACAGACAACTGTCCTCCTAAATCAATGAACCTGCTTCTACTTTGGGAGTTTGACCTTTCAACTAGATCAATGGTCTTGTCGCCCTCGTCTCGATCAACAATCGAGATATCCTTCGGATCTCCGAACTTTTGAAATATCAAATCTCAAACTTCACCCCTTTTTCCCAATGGATTTTATCCAAAGGTTATAATCCACTGACGCGTGTCCACTTGATATGATGATCAAGGATTACTTCGGGTCTTTACCCATAGTCCACAAAATTATGCCACATGTCCAATAGATCTGGTGACTATGAATTACTTCATGACTTTACCTGGATTCCATAGATTCACGCCACGTGTTCTCTGGATCTGACGATTCATATTCACTCCGGTTGATCGGACGATTGATATTTACTTCAGATTTCTGGCTCTCCAGGATTTGGAAATCTCAAGTCTCAAACTTGCCTCCTCCTGAACTCACGGTATCTGACGGATCAGAGTCACTTGGGAGATGCAACTCGTGAGGTTTACTTCGGATGATCTGATGATTCAGATTCACTCTGGTTGATTGGACGATTGTTATTTTACTTCAAATTGCTGGCTCTCTGGGCTTCAGAAATCTCAAGTCTCACACCTTGGTAAGTTCTCTCTCCTACGTGTGCGAAGAGATAAGGCTCTTGCATCTTTCTATGATCAGATATTTGTTGATCCTTTGTAATGTGATCCAACGGCCACTATTTCTCCTCCACCTGAGCTTCTGACTTGCTCCAACTTAGAAGATTTTATAAGTGCTTGAAGGATTCGACCTTTGCTCCTCCTATAGGCTCGTCTCCTAGATTTCATTTGTGCTCTTGAAATCGCTATCTCTTCTGAGCTTGATATCCTTGAATATTTCATTGTCCCATGTTCTCCTTATGTTTTAGGGATCATGTCAAACTTAGATCGAAGGTCAACGATGATCGACGGTTCATAGAAATTGTGGGGCCCCAACATGTGTGCTCTTTACCAGAGAGTTTGACCTTCGCAATCTAGAAAGTGATCGCTGGATTCTAGTCTAACCGAGATCATTTATCTTCCATCCCATAGAGATCAATGAAAAGGGTGAATTGTGGACTACGAACTAGCACATCTACTATTTTCACCTTTGCGCTCTGCAATTATTCCCCACCCTCGATCTTCATTCATAGATCAACGATGCATATAAATTGCGGGGTTCAACTTGACTATCATGATATTTGACATCTTGGAGCCTCGAGCTCCAAGGTTTCTAGACCCACGTTACATGGATCTTCATGTAACTCTTGGGCTATGATCCTCGCTCTTAGTTGGGTTTTTGGTTAAGGGAATCGGTGCTAGTTTAGAGTCTCCTAGACTACTAGTCTAAATGGAACACCTTCCCAACTCGTAGAGATTTAATCTCTGAATCAAGGAAAAGTAACTTGTGAGGTTACCAAATAGTATCTATGCCCGAAGGCTTTCTCTGAATCCAAAATGATGTTGTAAACTCCTGGGGGAAGCACCTTCGAGTGATTAAACTGGAGCATATGGAAAATCAAAATGAAATATATGTTCTCAAGGGAACGAACACATACTCATAACTTGATCATTTACAACATATAAAGAACCCTTTATATACATGTAACAACTCACATGCATCCATTAATTACAATCCAAATCATAAGGAAAGAAAACACTTATCAGAACCATAGAGCGTGATGTGACTCCTGAAAGGGGTGCTCATTTCCAACCAACCATAGGCTCTGTCACTCCCAATGGATTTATCACTGGCCACCCCCTGAGCTTAAGCCACGATGCTTTGAGATTCAATCTCTTACTTCCATCTCAATTGAAGTTAGGGATGAAGGTTACTCTCCTTCTCCCAATACATAAATAGATAAGGATGAGAGTTACTCTCCTTCTCCTGGCTTAATCTCTATTTTTTGTGATCAGAACTCATTGTTCCTCTTTTAGTCCTTCCTCAGACCCGAGAGTTTCCTCTCTCGTCTCTGCATTTTTTTCCACAGGTCCTCCTCTTCCCACCACACTTCCTTCCTTGCCTTCCTCAGCAATATTACGTGTGGCTCGAATTCCTAGTCCCTGGTCAGGTCTAGAAGCCTTATGGATGGGGGTTCTGCCCCATCCCCTCATTACTTCTTGAGGAGGTCTTCCCACTTACCATCCTGAATGTAATTCATTCCATGGTCAAAGGTTTGTTCTGATCTGAGCAATTAATTCCATCATGGTACTGGTTTGGTGGAGGTTAACGCAACCATTACGGGTCCCCTCCACCACCTTTAATAGCATTCATGGTTTTCTGCAAGATACCAGATATATAAAATATGCAGAATGGAAATAAAATGCTAGAAAGGGCAGAATAACAGTAAAATATCCAGCATAATCTTCACAATACATAGAAATGATATACAAAATAGCAATAGAAAAGCACTTTTATTCAGAAAGCAATGTTCACAGACCTCTTTGAGGGGGCAACCTCCAGTCGAGCAGAGCTCTGTTACAATAATCTCCAAGCTAGGGTTCACATACCCTCGCCCCTTATTTATACTAAATATGCTTATTAAGAGAAGCATCTAGAGGAAGATCCTTCTAGAAGCGGAAGCTTCTATTAGGTCTTCTTACATCCGCCTTATTCTATTTTATTGAAAGGCCTTATTAATATTGACCTTTAT